>WTXJ01000088.1:0-145798 GCA_022376545.1 Russula dissimulans
TTCCTCCAGGGATCAGCTGGTACTGGCAGGTGTCCGAGGTGGGAGACCAGTCTTCCCCTCTGTGAGGGTTGCACCAGCTCCTCTTGCCCCTTCATCAGGGGCTTCGGAGGCAGGCTGGACAGGTTCTTGGAACCCCAAAGCTTCACCTCCGGCACTGCTACCTTCCCAATGTGCTGATGATCCTTTGTGTGCTTGGGTGATCCCAAGCCCTGGCGGTACTTGGAGTTCTTCGACACTAGGGATGCTTCCTTCCCTGCTTGTAGACGCATCTTCCACCCAAGGGGGAACTTGGAGGATCTCGGGTGTGTTGGGATGGGTGGAGACTACTGAGATGTGCGAGGGAGTGGGCGAAGGGGCTGCAGACATGTGAGATAGTGCGAGTTGGGAGAAGGCTTGGGTGAGAGATGCAATGGAATGATGGGTCTCTTCGCCGTCCATTTACCCTTCCTTTTGTACCTTTGCAGTTCTTATAGCCATGGGATGTTCCTTGTGATATTCTTTGATCAATTGCTGTGCAAAGATGTCTTTCTTGTCTTGCCAGGTGTTTTCTGCTTCGGGATATCCCTTCCACTTTAAGAGATATTGCAGTTTCTTCATCCTCCCATATCTTCGAGAGTCTAGTACCTTTTCGACTTCCCATTCTTCTTGCCTTTCCACTAAGTCCAGTAGTTGCCCTTCATAGTTAGGCCCGTGCTCCTCTGTTTCCTTGTATGGTGTTAGCAGACTTGTGGCGAACTTACTGCTGGGTCAACAGTAATTCGCTATGTCACCGGCACGCGAGAGCGGATGGGTTGGTGTCCGTTGGGCCACAGTAAGTTCCAGAACCAGCTATGTCCCATTGTATGTCTATGTACCACCCCGCATCGTTTTTGATCCATACAAGTGAGATTGTACCTTACCAGGGCTTGATGCCCTGATCTATCGCTAGCTGTCTTGTTATCGCCGCGCCTCTGATTGATCATAGCTACTGTCCATATAAGGCCTTATGGGAATAGCCTCCCCACTTGTAGTATTTATAGTGCTGTACCTAGTTACTAGAGACTCTAACTTGAGTCTTCTGTCTCAATACCAGGTCGTTCTCGCTACGAGTCGAAGTCGGGCGTACTTTGTCGCCCTTGGTTCGACTCATCGCTCCTCTCCCGGAAGATGTACGGGTGCATGCCTTGTTTCCTCATAGTGACCTTCGCCCTCCTCTTCGTATTCACTCTCTTGTTATCGGGTCCATTGTAGCCGTGGTGACATCAGACTCAAGTTTCTTACAAAACAGCCACTCGACATTATCTAGAGGAGCTACCCAAGCGAGACATCCCCCCACCGAACAGATACGTATTCTGGAAAGACGCACCAGCATCAAAGATCAGACCATACGGAGCACACGCTTACTTTCCAACAGGACGATACCAAGACGGACCAGGAACCTGGGTATACTGGAAAACTGAAGAATCTCGTTGGTATCGATTGAACCAAGACCGAGAAGTCTCCCACCCACATTGGGGAACGCCACACCCAGACGTCGACATACACAATTATCTAGACGGAGAAGTACCAGAAGACTTCTCATTCGACGACTACTCCCGTAACGAGTCAAGCGACTCGGAATCGTCCAACAGCACAACCACTGATCCTCAGAATAATAGCCCTGAAAGACCGGACCACGCACCAGCCCAACAAAACTCCACCACACCAGACAACCCCGCTATTGACGATCTGGTCTCCCAAGTTCAATCATTGACAATCGCCACTATGGCCACTATAACGACCACCGCGATGGGAGCAGCGCCAACTGCATCAGCGCAATGACCACCCTCTCCTGCAACACCACCCCCGGCGGGACCGAGCGGATCAGGAGCATCTCACTCTTTAGCAAACCGAATGAACACGGTCATGAGGAGGACGTTTCCCATGCCCACCACAGGAGGACCACTAGGAGGAGGAGGACCACCGGGAGGAGGAGGACCACCCACAGGAGGACCACCCACAGGAGGACCCCCCATAGCCCAACAACCAATGGTCGGAGGCGCCCAACCCTCGGACAAAATGATGGGGGCACTACCTGCCATTTTTGATGGCAATCGTGAACGAGCCAACGACTTTATCGAAGAATTGAAGGCCTACATCCACCTGAACCAAATCACAATGGCCTCATATATCAAGAGGCTGGCCTTAACCCTCACCCTCATCAAAGGCCCAATCGTGGCCGCCTGGACTAAAGACATGGGAGCGTTCTTCGACACGCTTACCCCAATTGACGACGTCCCAGACCTATGGGACCAATTTCTCGACGAATTCGCCTGCCAATTCCAAGACTTGCAAAAAGCAGAATGAGCCTGTGTTAAACTGCAATCATTAAGAATGGTGTGGCCCAACATCGACCAATACATTGCAGACTTCGAGAAACTAGCACGAGAGGCCAATTATACCATTGGCAACTCGGAAACCATCCAGTTCTTCATTGCCGGATTGCCGCGAACCATGGTGGAAGACATCTTGAAGCCGCCTCTGGTGCACCACTACTCTGATATCAAAGACCGAGCCATCCAGAGCCTCCGGTCGCGACAAATTATCGACCAGATCTTTGGAAACCGAAGATTCCCCCCACCTAACCGGGGCTCAGCACCACGACCAAACTTCTTCACTCAGAGAACCAGAAATCGCCCCGCTTACACCCTGAGATTTCAGCAAACAAACACCCAGCAAAACACCCAACAGACATATCAGCAACCAGGGCCAAACAACTCGCGATACAATTCTTCTAACGCGCCCCCTTTCCTTGCTAACCAACCAGTCCCAATGGACCTAGACCGAACCAGAGCGCCAAGGAACGTGAGGGGGCAAGCGGCACAAACCCCGAATGGCAACCGACCCCGACAGCTGTGTTATCAATGTAACCAACCAGGACACTTCACCAGGGATTGTCCCCAGAGACGAGGACAGGCGAACCTCATCGATTGGCAACCTGAAGATCCAGAGCCGACCCCAACCACACCTTCCGTAGCAGCAGACGACCAAGTAGCCAGCACCAAGGCCTACTTCCAAGCCCTCATGGACAACGAAAGGATGTCTGTGGCATCCGAGCTGAGTCAAGACTCGGATTTTCCCTCCGCCTAATCTGTACAGCCTGGATTAGGAACAGTGACAGTGTATTTATGTCGGCGCACCAATCAATGACAGTTCGCACTTACCTACATTCATCACGAAAGAGGGTTGAAACTACGGCACTCCTGGATTCGGGAGCCACAGAAAACTTTATGAACCTGGAATACGCGAAATGGCTGGGACTCGCCATTAAACAACTACCGACGCCAAGACCGATCTTCAACGTAGACGGCACCCCAAACCGACAAGGTCAACTCCAATTTTACACGGACCTCAAGGTACAGACGGGACACACACACACGCGAATGAGGTTTTTCCTCACGAACCTTGGAGAGCACAAAATCATCCTGGGATACCCCTGGTTTGCAGCGAAACAACCAAAGATCGACTGGGCCAAAGGGTGGATCGACCACTCACAGCTCCCAATTGTGTTGAGAAGCGAAGACGCAGAAAAGGCCCGATTCCTCCCGCGCACACAACCCAAGACACACAGACGGCCAGAACCAGTGTGGATCGCCCACGTAGAATGGACCCCCCGCGAACGTCCAACTCCAAAGAATGTTCCTGTCATCCCCCCAGCCTACCAACGACACAGCAAGGTCTTCAGCGAAGAAGCCTCACATCGATTCCCAGAGCCCTGCATCTGGGACCATGCTATTGAACTCAAACCCAATGCCCCCAGTACTCTCCCATCGAAAATTTACCCCCTTACGCAGCTTGAGCAGGAAGAGCTTAAGAAATTTGTCACGGAACACCTCCAAAAGGGTTACATCCGACCCTCGAAAAGCCCATACACCGCCCCCTTCTTCTTCATCAAGAAGAAAGACGGTAAGTTGCAACCAGTGCAAGACTATCGAAGGATCAACGAATGGACTATCCACAACCGCTACCCATTACCACTCATTCCCCAACTCATCAACAAAGTACGAACTCAAACTCTATTTACAAAGTTCAACGTGCGATGGGGGTACAACAATGTCAGAATCAAACAAGGCGACGAATGGAAAGCCGCCTTCATCACTAACAAAGGGCTTTTCGAACCCACGGTAATGTTCTTCGGTCTAACTAACTCCCCAGCAACCTTCCAAATGATGATGGACGCCATCTTCACGGAAGAACTACTGTTAGGATGGCTAGTCATCTACATGGATGATATCCTAATCGCGACCCATGACGACCCTGAATTCCACGCGAAGTGTGTACACCGTATACTGGACAAACTAGCAGCCCACGACCTATACCTCAAACCGGAAAAATGTCTCTTTGAACAGTGACGTATCGAATTCCTAGGAGTCGTACTACAACATGGCACTATACATATGGACCCTGCGAAGATGCAAGGAGTCGCCGACTGGCCCCAACCGACTAATGTAACAGATGTACGAGCATTCTTGGGATTCACAGGGTTCTACCGATATTTCATCCCAAACTACTTGTTTATTGCACGACCCCTACTAGACCTCACGAAGAAGACCACCCCCTGGACATGGGGAGAAGATCAAAAGATGGCTTTCGAACTACTCAAAACCCTCATGTGCTGAAAACCAGTACTCACTCAACCCAATTATAGCAAACCCTTTGTTGTACACACGGATGCCTCGGCATATGGCGTGGGAGCCATATTGTTGCAGGAGAGTGACACACCCCCACAAAACCCCCATAAAAACTTTCTTCACCCCATTGCGTACTACTCAGCATCCTTCATAGCAGCAGAACGAAACTATGACATATATGAACGAGAACTCCTAGCAGTGGTCAAAGCCTTTAAACACTGGAGATCGCACCTAGGATGGACGAAATTCCCAATCACGGTTGTCACAGACCATGCTAATCTTGCATATTGGAAAGAACCCAAAGACCTCAACCGCAGAACGGCACGGTGGCACGCCCTCCTACAAGACTACTGGTTCAACGTACAAATCACCCCGGGAAAATCACACGTAGCAGCAGACTTCCTATCACAACCACCGCACGTGGAACAGGGTAAGGATGATAACAAAAACATGATCATCATTCCACCCAAGAATTTTGTCTTGACGACCTATCAAGTGAACAATGAACAACGAGGACTGCCCCCTCAAGCCAAAGGGTGGAACCTACCATGGGACAAGAGAGAACCACCACTACTCGTCCACGTCTTTGACTTGGACTCAGTATATGACCTACTGGAGGACGCTGTTTGCTGGGCACAAAAGGACCACCCCGTCCTCCTCCAAGAATGGCTCACCACCTTCGGGATCAAAAAGAAAGAAGAGACAACACGCCTCCCGAGGTGGGAAAAGGACGGCAAATTGGTAGTACCGCCAGACATCCAACTCAAGCGTAGACTCATGACGAGTATTCACGACGCCCCAATGGGAGGACACCCAGGGAGAGACGAAACCATCAAGCAGACGAAGAGATGGTTTTGGTGGCCAGGCATGAACGAGTGGCTTGCGGACTATGTCAAGGGCTGCACGGCCTGTCAACAAGCAAAAATCTTCACCCATCGAAGACGCATACCGGCGTATCAAATTTCAACCCCAGAAGATGCAAAGCCCTTCCAACAAATCGCTATGGATCTCATCACAGGCCTACCCCCAAACGGACCCCACAACTCTATCCTCACTATCGTCGACCACGGATGTTCCCAAGCCACACTGTTCCTACCGTGTGCATCAACCATCACGGGTCCAGACATTGCACAGCTATACCTTGATAACATCTACCGATGGTTCGGACTCCCCATCAAAATGATCTCGGACCGAGACCCTCGTTTCATGTCCCACTTTGGCCGAGCACTTACAGCCAAGCTAGGAGTACAACAAAACCTATCAATGGCCTTCCATCCCCAGATGGACGGTCTAGCCAAGAGGACGAACCAATGGATCGAGCAGTACCTATGCCTCGTCACAGGACTTCAACCTAATGACTGGAGCAAGTGGCTTACGATTGCTATGGCGGTTCATAACGATCGGACCAATTCAACCTTAAACCTGTCCCCAAACGAAGTGCTACTGGGATACCGTCCCATCCTGTATCCTGTCCAAGTGATAGGAACTAACAATGAGGCCGCCGAAGCCCGCATCAATCAGATGGTCCAGAAACGAGCACAGGCGACGAGGGCCATCAATCAAGCCTTGAAACATCCGAAAACACCAGAAGACCAGTTCCGCGAAGGGCAGAGCGTGTGGTTGGAGGCTACCAACCTCAAACTCCCATACCAGTCCTCAAAACTTGCCCCGAAATGTCAAGGACCCTTCAAGATCATCAAGCGGATCTCCCCAGTTGCCTTCAAACTTGACCTCCCAGTGTCATGGCGAGTCCACGACGTGTTTCACGCGTCCCTGCTAACCCCCTACGTCGAGACGGGAGCCCACTGTCCCAACTTCTCCCGACCGCCACCTGATCTCATCCAGGGTCAAGAAGAGTTTGAAGTGGAAGCCATCATCAATCACCACCACACCGGGCGCCAGCGCCGACTCCAATACCTAATCAAGTGGAAGGACTACCCACACAGCGATAATACGTGGGAACCCGCAGCGAATGTGCATGCCCCCGCCTTGCTTAAAAGGTACCACGCGAGTTGACCACTAACAACAACCACTTCTCGCCGCATCTCCACTAACACACTCTGGACGAGTTCGCCCTCTTATCGCTGTACTCCGCTGTCTTCAATCGCATTAGTCGCAACCCGTGGCTCAACTTCCACCTCGAATCCCTCGCTGCTCACTTCGAACACCTTGACATCGCTGACTCGCCGCTTGCTACGCACGCCAGCCACGTCCTCACTCACACCGCCAACCAGTTACTGCAGAGCTTCCTTGACATGGACACCCCTACCACTAACGAATCGCCACCCAACTCTGGCACCTCCTACCACCTGCCAAACATACAGACGGCTGATCCCATCTCCCCCCGCACCGCGGTCAACGCCCTCCTGGCCTTTGACGACGTCCCCCAAGACACCCTCCGAGAACTCATCGCTGGCCTCTGCGCCACCATTTCCAAGCGCGAAGAGGAAATAGCGCGCCACGAGTCCGCATTTTGAGGCCGCATTAAGGGCCTGGAGGAGGCCCTCCTCGTACACAAAGAAGCCACCCGCGAAGATGACATACCACCCGAGGGGTACGTCCCTAACACCCACTGCACCCCTAACTTCGAAATCCCTATGGAAGAGGGAGTCTATCTCAAGGCGTGCTGGGTCCGTTGCTACCGCGAAGACCTCTCCAAGGTCGAAGGACTCACAGGACGCGAGGGTCCTGGTGAGGGCCCTTATCGCGCCGAGATCTACACCTCCTTCAGTCGCCTTCCTTCAGAAGTACCTACGGTCTTCCCCACCTGGTTCCTCCAGGTCTTGCAAGGATGCTCCTCTGCCTACAACATACTCCTCAACGCCACCGCCAAGTTGGACGACTGGGGCATTGCCACCAACATCTCCCGCTGCCACGCTGACTTCGAAGAGTCGCGCCACATCATCCTCACCATCGACCACCTCCAAGCCGAGCACGAGCTCCTTGCCAAGTCCCTCAGCGATACCCGCACCCACCTCGAAAACTCCAACGTCCACTGCAAGCTCTTGGGCTTACAAGGATATGTTCATCCTTTAGAGTGGGTCACATCTAGTCCCGCTGGTACTACCCCTCCCGTACGTCGCATGCCTCTCCCTACCGCACCAAGCCGAGGACGTCTTGCCTAGACGAGGGGTGATGTCACCGGCATGCGAGAGTGGATGGGTTGGCGTCCGTTGGACCACGGTAAGTTCCAGAACCGGCTATGTCCCATTGTATGTCTATGTACCACCCCGCATCGTTTTTGATCCGTACAAGTGAGATTGTACCTTACCAGGGCTTGATGCCCTGATCTATTGCTAGCTGTCTTGTTATCGCCGCGCCTCTGATTGATCGTAGCTACTGTCCGTATAAGGCCTTATGGGAATAGCCTCCCCACTTGTAGTATTTATAGCGCTGTACCTAGTTACTAGAGACTCTAACTTGAGTCTTCTGTCTCAATACCAGATCGTTCTCACTACGAGTCAAAGTCAGGCATACTTTGTCGCCCTTGGTTCGACTCATCGCTCCTCTCCCGGAAGATGTACGGGTGCATGCTTTGTTTCCTCATAGTGACCTTCACCCTCCTCTTTGTATTCACTCTCTTGTTATTGGGTCCGTTGTAGCCGCGGTGACACGCTAGGAGGGTTCTGGATGGACAGGGGACGTGGGTTGACGATACAGGTCGAGTGTCGGGACACAGGGGATTTCAGAGGATACAGGGGAGGGCTTGGGCACTGAGCCGCTTAGTGCAAGGCAGTAAGGGGAGGAGACGATGGGAGTGTCACAAATGGACAGTCTGAGGACAGTCTGCTCATATTGGGAGTCCTTATATACACAGGGATGGTACTCTAGTAAGTGTTATTACTCTAGGGGTTATTCTTGGTCTGTCTTGTTGTTCCAATGGCATAATGCCATCTGTCCTTGGTCTGGATCGTCCAACAGGTTGGGGAGGAGTTATTCTGGGTGCTTGGGGTTGTGGTGCGCTTCCTTAGGGGTTGTGGCCACTTCACTTCTCAAGGTATTTTAGGATTGATGCAGATCTGTGGCCAGATCTGTACCTCTGGCGATCCCCTGTTCCGATCTTAGAGATATCTAGATTGTCTAGGGTCCTAGATGTGATCTGGGGATTCCCTTGGGGATTCCCCAAGGGGTTCTCTTTGGATCTATTTGTGTATGGCCTTGCTGGTGCTTTGGGGGTCTGGGGGGCATTGTGGGAGCATTGGGGTTGTCCCCTTTTGCTGGGTCATCCCCTTTCATTGCAGGGAGGTCTCTGGACATTGTCCTGTCTGTTCCCTTTGATTCCTGTGGTTCCAGAGGTCACTGTTTGTGACAAGACTTGCATGAAACACGTTATGAATCTTCCATTGTTCTGGAAGGTTCAATTGATAAGCCACAGGCCTTATGACTTCTGTGATTTCAAAGGGACCATATCATTTGGGTCTCAACTTGGTAGTTGGATGGGTTGTGTGGATGTTCTTCACTTCTAGCCACACCTTCTCTTCCTTCTGATATTCCTTGAGCCTTGTGTCCTTCTTCCATAATGATTGCGCCCTCTTCATTGCTTCTTGCGCCTCCCTCCTTGCTTCCTTTATCCTCGTGTTGTACCATTCTATCCTAGGCATTTTGCTTGGGCACTCCAGCTGATATGCCCTTGGCACATACCCCATCCACAAATCATAAGGGGTATTTCCTGTCATGGCCAATACTCGTGCATTCAGCATGTATTGCACGACTGGGAGGTAGTCTGCCCAGTTTGTTTGTTGGTAATTGCAGAAGATTTGCAGGATGTCTTCAACATTCTGATTCATCCTTTCTGATTGCCCATCTGTTTGGGGATGGTAGGCACTGCTGATGTTCTGCTCTATCTCTAGTTGGGAACAGACTTCCTTTGCGAAGTTACTGGTGAATCTTGTGTCCCAGTCTGAGATGATTTTGCTGGGTATTCCTATGAAGGGGAATACTCAATTTTTATATTCCTTCGCCAGCTCTTCTGTGTTCATTGTTTCTTGGCATGGTATCAGAATGACACCCTTTGTGCAATCGTGATCAGTGATGGTTAGGATTGCGTTGTACCCATTTGAGGTGGGAAGTTTGACTATGAAATCCATGGCCACCATCTGGAAGGGGTTGTGCATCAGGTTCTGGATCAATTGGGTATAGTCCAGGGGTGTTCCTGTGGTGTATAACTTTAGTTGACTGGCATGTTGCACATCCTTTTATGTATCCTTTGACGAATTTGATCATTCCTGGCCACCAGTAATATCGCCAGAGATCTTGATGAGTTTTAGCTTGCCCAGGGTGTCCAGCTGTAGGCCCATCATGGTAGATCTCCAGCAAGCTCTTCTGGATCTGCTCCAGTCTTGGCACTGCTAGGGCTTGCTGGTGCCAATAATATCCTCTTCGTTTTTGGATACCATGCTTCATCCCCCATTCTTGGAGGATCGTAGCATTCTCCTCTCGTTTCTGTTGTCTCCGGACTTCCTCTTCTACCACCATCGGTCTGATGAGTTTGATAAAGAGATGGTCTGGAAGGGGTGTCGCTTTGATTTCCTCCCCTTCTGATGGTATGTGATCCGACCTTCTTGACAAGGCGTTTGCAATGGTGTTTCTTTTCCCAGGTAAATGGCAGATGTCGAAATCAAACCTTGCTAAAAAGGTTATGTATCTGGCCACTTTGCTGGAGAGTTTTTGTGCCTCCCTGTGTTTGGTTAGGTTGGCATGGTCGGTGTAAACCTTGACACGATGTGCAGATCCTTCCAGGAGATATCTCCAAAACTTGAATGCCCTAATGAGGGCTAGGAATTCCCAATCGTAAACATCATAGTTCCTTTCTGCTTGGTTGAGGGCTTCTGAATGGTATCCTACTTCCACTCACTTCCCTGTTTTGTCTCTTTGAATGAGGACTGCTCCTGTAGCGTAATCCGAGGCATCTATCTCCACTTCGAAGGGTCTGTCCGGGTTGGGATGGCTTATCTGAGGATCGGCTTCGATCTTCTTGATAAGGTTGTCTAGGGCGGCTTCTGCTTCTTGGGCCCATTCGAATTTCTGCCCCTTTTTGATGGTGGCAAAGACAGGTCTGGCTATGTGGGTGAAGTTTGGTATGAACCTTCTTTGGTATTGTAAAACTCCCATGGTTCTTTGAACGTCTGTCCTGTTAAGGAGAACTCGAGGCCACTTGCTAATTCCATCCCATTTGGTAGGGTCCACCCTCATTTTTCCTGCTTCGACCAGGATGCCTAGGAATTCCATTTGTGTCTGTTCCCACTGGCATTTTGCTGGTCGCAGGTGATATTGGTGTTTTGCCATCAAGTTAAGCAGTTCATGCGTGCACTGCTTGTGTCCCTTCCTCCCTTCAGGTGTCTTCTTGCTAGCTATGAAGAAGTCATCCATGTAGCTGCCAGCTGAGGTGTCCATGTGGTTGAACCACTTGTCTCTCCATGGCTTGAAGTCACGCCACATCAGCCGTGTCCACTGGGCTGGGGTGTTTTTCATCCTGAAGTATAACACTTTAGGTTGATACGTTCCTAATGGTGTCTTGAAGGCCGCCTTTTTCCGGTCGCCCTTTTCTATAGGAATGTTGTTATACCCCCATCTGATGTCAAACTTCAAGAAGATTTCCTTCCCTTCCATCTGCTGCAAGAGGTGATCGATTCGAGGTAGGGGACCATTATCTTTCTTGGCCCATTGATTGAGTTTTCGATAATCGATGATGAGCCGCTTGTCCATGCTGTTCTTATTTATGAAGAACACAGGAGAGGTGTAAGGTGATGCTGCTTCTTTGATGAACCCCTTTTCTAGTTCTTCTGCTAGGAACTTCTTTAATGTCTCCATTTCAGGTTTAGTTAAGGGGTAGACCTTGCAGTCTAATTGTTCTGGTGCTCCAGGCAATAGCTCTACCATCGCATTGGGGTTCCGATCGGGAGGAAATCTCCTAGCTGCCTCTTCTGAGAAGACTTCCTTGTACCTTTGGTATTCCTTTGGTACTTTGTGTAGCTGTATGGCTTCCTTCTGGTGGTATTGTCTGGCTATCTCCTGGGATATGGTCGTCCTCCTGACATAGATAGCCTCGCCCTCCTTGGGCCTGCCCAGACTTTTGAGAGCCTTAATTTGCCACCTGGTGACCATGTGGTCTAGATGTTTGTACATGCTGCTTTGGATCTTGACCGTCCCCCCAAGCAACCTCCCCTTCCTCCAGTCTACTCTGGGGTTAAAGGTTCGAAGGAATGGGTATCCCAGTATTAGACGGTCCTTCCCCAAATTCGTGATATAGAACTGCTGAAGGTCTTCTTGCTCATCGTAGATGATCCTTAGGCAACAATAATGAGTCATTTTGCCTTGTTTGTTCTCGGTTCCATCGACGTTGTAGACTTTGATCGGTTTGACCAGAGGTTGTCTTCCAACCTTCATCCTCTTCCAGGTAGCTTCATCAATGAAGTTCTCTGTTGCTCCACTGTCCAGTAGAGCTGTTTCTTCAGCCATTGCATGAGCAGTTTGAAAGGAAAATGGTACATTCATGGAAGTGAGTCATTTAATGTACATTTCTTGTTCTTCTCTGCTCATGCTAGTATTCCTAAGCCAGGTCGTCAACTTCTCAAAAACCCTCGCTTATCAGTTTGTCAACAGCTCTTCCTTTTCTTCAATGGTTAGGGCATTGATGTGTGCCATTAGCCCTCCCTTCCCTTTAACTGATTCGACCTTTGTGGATCCTTGGGACATTACTTCGTCCTTGTCGTCTTCTGCAGTAGACTCCTCTTCTTCGGCCTCCATGACTTGGCTGAAGGTTTCTTCCCAGATGTCATCTTTTTATCTGGACAATTTGGAACATGTGTCCTTGTTTCTTGCATCTGAAGCAACGCCCTTCGCTCATGAGCTTCTTCCGTTCTTCAGAGGTGAGTTGTTGGAATCTTCCTCCTGTCTGTGGGAATTGGCCCTTGGGCTTGGTGTCGATGACATCTACATCCATAGCATCTGGATCTTGGGGGCCTTTTTGGGATGGGGTGGTCCTTGAAGAACTGTTGGAACATGTTCTCTCAAACAGTGAGTCCTCCCCTTCCGAAGCCTCCAGCTTCCTGTTTGATCCTCTTGGCCTTGACAACCTCCTTCCTAGCGGCCTCTTGCCACCCTTCAAGGTCGTCGTCTGCTGGGCAGTTGTCCTTTCTCAGAATTGCAGTGGCTAGCCAAGATTTCAAGCCCATTCTGAACACCCGAACTGTTCCCTGGTGGTTTCTGTCCCATCCCAGTTTGGTGATAAGGCATTGAAGGTAGAGATGTATTGTGTAAGGGCATGTCCTTCTTCATGCTCAATGCTGATAGTTTGAATTGAGCATCTTCGAGTAGGCTGTCATCTTTCCAGGTACTGATAAAGTCATTCTTCAATCTTATCCAGTGCTGGTCGTTATCTGCATCCATTCCTCCAGTTACTCTATCGTTGGTGGCACGGATCTGGGCCTTGGTCCACTCTCGAACCCTATCCCCTCTGATGTAGGTTATGGCCAACACTACTTGGCTTAGGGGTCAGGCCATTACTCTTTTGTGCGAATTGATCCAGGCCCAGACTGTGAAGTCATACATGAATAACTCCGCATTTTTCCTATTTCCATCGAAGATGTCTGGTGGGTGACCATCTAGTCCCCCCCTCCCTGGGCCGCTTGTTGCATCGCAGCTGCCATTGGTTGGAGGGCTGGGGGGCCTCCTCCTCCTCCTCCTGGAGGGCTGCCTCCTCCTCCTCCTCCTGGAGGGTTTCCTCCTCCACCTCCACCACCTCCACTCCCATGCATCGGAGCTGGCACTGGGATAGGGGCAAAGGTAGTCTGGATGGAAGGCCCTCCTTGTAGGCTCTGGAAGGTGACGTCTGTGGTTCTTTCTTCGGTGGAAGTCATTGTTGCCATCATGAGCTGATCGATGGCCTCGTTTAACTTCTGCTGTGGGCTAATGTCGATTGTTTTCAGTTGCCTAGTGATGGTTTCTATTTCTGGCAGCAGCTGTGTTTCAACGTGAAGGCTGTATTCGCTTCTGTCCACTCTGTGTCTTTGTAGTATAGGAGTTTTTTCTCTTGAAGACTCTGACTGTTTGTCAGTATTCTGTCTTCTTCTGAAGAGGTATCCTTTTTTCTGGCCTCTTCAGTCTGGTAGGGCTCAGCTAATGTTCCTAGACCCTGTCTGTTTGGGTTTTCTACGAGATCGCCTTTGGTCATCCAAAATGTTTCTTCCTCTGGACTCCAGTAAGCGTAATACCACTGGTTGTTGATATATTTCACTGGCACCCAAACTCCTCCTGGACCTAGGATAGTGTAGGATGACTGAGCAAAGTTCTGTCTTATTGACCAAAGGGTGATTCCTCTGAGTTCTAGGGGTAGATTGTCTTCCCTTCTATTCTGGAACTCTGCTGCTTCTTTGGGGTCCTCTGGAAAGCTCAAGACTATAGAATCTCGAAGCTCTTCCTTCTGTTTCCCCTGGAGCTTTTCCTGCAGAGCCTTCGTCTTGACTGGCTATTGAAAGCTCGACTTATGTCAAGAATCGCTGACGCTCGTCTCTTGATAGAGTTCACAGTAGCGTCTCACCTGTTCTGGAGTGCTGATTGATTTAGCTCAATCACTAAGCTTCAGAGTTCCTTGGAGGTTATCCAAGGGGATCGAGAGTTGGTTAGATGATGAGAGGGGTCACTCCAATAGGTGAGATGGTAGTCAGCAAGACCAATGTATGATTAAGTCGAGCTTGGCTCAACTCTACAACTGCTGAAGGGTTTAAATACATGCCTGCTACTTAGGGATTTGTAAGTAGCAAATACGATCAATAAGCAGTCTTCTCAGGCCTGTCAGCTCTTCCTAAGTATCAGTAAGCTATCAGTAAGCTATGATGTCATAGAGTGCATTTTTGGATCTTGGAACAATAACATGGGAACAATCAGTCATTGGATCAATAAGCATCCAGTCATTGGATCAGTAAGCATCAGTACCAGGCCACAGTAAGTCCCACAGAACGTCAAGACAAAGGTACCACACATCAGAACAATAGTGGGTCTAGACATGCCACTTGCATCCAGACCTCTTGCAGAATGCCCAGTGAATACAGGCATGTTTGGGGATGGAAATGGGTGCGGATTGGAAGGAAGGAGGATGGGTTCCGGAACCAGAAGGTGTGGCTTGCCCTGTAGATTGAGGTAAGTCCATAACACGCATGTCCGCTTCACAAGCAGTGATGGCGACAACAACAACAATAACAGTGACCACATGACCGTCATGCCTGCCCACCTGCCCACCCAGTAACAGTGATGTCAACTATGACAGTGGTCACAGTAGCATGGCAACGGCAACACTGACACTGACAGCAGCATTGGCGATGGTGACCACGACGTGACAACCATGACAACAGCGGTGATAGTGATAACAGCAATGGCAATGGCGATCACCATGCGACAGGCACACCTGCCCACACACCCACATGCCTCTGCACCCTCCTGCCCACTGTCACGAACAGTGACCTCCGGAATTACAGAAACCAAAGGGAACAGACAGGATAATGTCCAGAGACCTCCCTGCAATAAAATGGGATGCCCCAGTAAAGGAGGATCACCCAAACACTCCCACAGCTCCCCCCAGACCCCCAACGCACCAGCAAAGCCATATACAAACAGATCCAAAGAGAACCCCTTAGGAAATCCCCAAGGGAATCCCCAGATCACATCTAGGACCCTAGACGATCCAGATATCTCCAAGATCAGAACAGGAGATCACCAGAGGTACAGATCTGGCCACAGATCTGCATCAATCCTAAGGCCCCAAACAGCAACACGCTAGACTTGGGATTTGGACCAGGAACGGGCTTCGGGGTTTCCCGTGCATGACTAGAGTGACCAGGTAAATGGGGGTAGGGTTCCATAGGGTTCTAGCATAACAGGGGTAGTGTTACACTCCTGTGGGGTGCAAGGGCCAGACGTTGGCAAGTTGGTTCGGTGTTTGCTCAAGCAAGCACTAGTTCGTTCGATGGGGGCTGGTCTCCCGTACTCAGCGAGTACTCTTGTAAGAGGCTGGTCCTAATGCAAGTAAATGTGGTATGTGTAGAAGTCTAAGTTGACCACTGAAACAGTGTCCCTCCGCGGAGTGGTTTCTACCACGAGTTCTAAGTTGTTTCTGGTAAGTTCTGTGACAAAAGCTAAGTTGCTTCCCTGCTGATAAGAGGGTTCCTTGGTTCCTTGAGACGTTTTTTTGAAGAAGTCAAACAGAGGTCTTCCCTCTTGGAAGCTACTGAGCACAAGAATGCAAGATTCAAGTTAAATCAGGCTTAAGGCCCAATAGTCTACTTACAAGGGTTTATATAGGGAGAGGCCATCAAGGCTTGGTAAGGGATGAGTCATCAGTCTTTGTAAGTAGTGAGTCAGAGAACAATAAGCAAGGTGGGGGGATGAGTCAGACAATAGGATAGGGGATTAGTGAGCACAATAAGGGTGATGAGTAACGCAGGAATGATCAGTAAGCTTATGGGAGTAAGTAGTAAGCATAGTGAGTCATGTGAGAACATCATCAGTAAGCAAGCCAGAAGATCACTAATCACAGCCAAAGTTCGTAAAGGGGGTGAGTCAGAGTGGAAATGAGTCAAGTAAGTATAGTAAGCACAGTCCGTGTTACGCCCTGCGGTGCGTAAAGGCCAGACGTTGGCGGTTCGGTGTTTGGGTGCTTAAGCACGCTCTACGTTCGGGGGCTGGGCTCCCTACTCAGCGGTTCGGGCTTGGATAGCGGTCCAAGACTTGGTTCGAGAGCCTGACGCACACTGGTGCTGCTCTGTCTGACAATGCAAGTAAATGCGGTGTGTCCACGGTCTAATTCGACTACTAGCGGGTGCTCCGTCTAGTATCCCACACAGCTGGGGGTCGGTGTCACGGTCAGTCGTCTGTCGTACCTGCGCAGAGGTAATAGGTCTTCAAGTAGTCTGAAGGGATCGGGTTCACGCTTAAGTCACAACGCGGACTTTAGGTATAGAGAAGAGAGGGTTCAGCTGGGTATTATCCCTGAAGACTACTGCTTGTTGATACAGGTTCAACTAAGTCAGGCTTAAGGCCTAACTGTCTATCGTAGAGGTCTTTTATAGTAAGGAGGTGTGGTCCGTGCGCGAAGTAGGGGAACTACGAAGCGAGTCTGGGGAATACTAATGAACGAGTCTACAAGATGAAACGAGGTGTTAGGTACATCAATCGTTAAGTTTTAAGCGAAGGGATGATAGTTATGAAACGAGGTACTTGAGTATCAACCGTGCTGCGCAATATATGAGTCAATCGGTATGAGTCATGAGTCTGGTCCTTCACGGGGTCAAAGAGTCACATGATGGTGAGAAAGAAAAAGTGGGGTCCATTCCAGCGGATCGTAACATCACGCCCTCCCTAGGGCAACTCATTCCCACATGAGTTCGTCGGGGTCGCTCTCGTAGTCCTGTAGCGACGAGCGGGTAATTGGGGACGCGTCTTCGTCCCATCGTTTGAGAAACTCGGAAGGCCATGCGCGGGCCAGGCGAGCGAGGCAGCAGCAGCGGGGGCGGCACATTGAAGGCCGTGGTATTGGTGCCAGACTGGCACGTTGCATTGCTTTTCTTCGCAACGGACATGCGGGGCAATGCAGGTGAGCAATTCGTGCTGCGTGCTGGCACAGAAGTAACAGTGCCCGTAGTCGGGGCATTCGATGGGAGAGTGGTCGGGGGCTGTTTGGAAGCACTCGTAACAGAAGATGGGCTTCTCGAGACGTGGGTGTCGGTATGGGGAGTAGCGCTTGTCGGGCGGTATTTGAGCTGGGCGTCGTCGGAGGCGATTAGCGGGCCCTTGACCCGCGCGGATGGAGAAGGGGTAGGCTTTGTAGGGTTCTTCGGACGCGGGAGGCTCTGCGAACATCTGCTCGATCAAGCGCGTGGCGGCTTTGGCGTGAATGAGGGAGCGGGTCGTCGTCATCAACGCATCGTCGTTGCGCTGTTGCTGTTCGGTGAGGTCTTTTATACGGGCGGCCAGCGTACCCTGACGATTTTTCTGTGCTCGGTAACGGACAACTTCTGCGATGAGTCCGGGGTCCGCCATGTGATGTACGTAGCGGTCGACGATTTCTGCCATCGTGGACTCTGGGTTAAACGTGGCTAGATGGTCGTCCCGGATTTCTTTGTTGTCGGTGAGGTTAGGGCGAGTGTCGGCGCGTCGCGCTCGCAGTGGCTGCCTATAGGTCGGGTGTCCTTTGCCAAAGGTCCCTTCCAGGGTGGTGTCTTCTCCGTCGAAGACGTACCGGATATACCCTGCTCTGACGTCGCCTAGCTCTCCTGGCGCCGGGATCCACATAACGTAGTGTTCCGGGTTTGCTACTTCGTATCGCATCCACCCGATGCCTGGGTGGTCTGGGTCGTTTTCTTTTTCGGAGTCGCCCAACTCCGTGTCCACCCCATCGGCCTCCTTGCGTGCCGCTACTTGGGTGTCTCGCCCCTTACCTTTCGTTTCGGGGGCAGCTTCTGGTGTCTGACCTTCGTCCTCATTGTCGGTCGAGACGTGTTCTGCCTGTTTTTCAGGAACAGGCGAGTTCGGGACGGTATCCCCTTGAGGCGAGGGAGCGGGCGCGACTTCGTCTAATACTGCGCGAGCTAGATGGACATACTGTTCGAGGAGATTGTCGTATCTCCTGGCCACTTCATATGACGACATGACGTCTAAGATGGTGGTTGGCGGGGCTGGTAGTGCTGCGAGTTTTCCGGTGACAAATGCTGCTTTGCTATACCTGGCTCTCCGGAAGTCTGCTGGAAACTCCCCATGCCGGGTATGGTATTCGCCCAGTTTTCGGCTGTTTTCCCAGAGTTTCTGCAGTCTTTCCAGCTCATCTCTACGGCTAGCTGCACGCCAAGAGAGAGGGTGACTATTAAGGTGGTCAGCGCCAGGACGTAGAGAAGGACCTGAAGGTCCCGATCGCGGGGGCACAGGGAGCGGTTCTGGCGAGGGGGTCGGCGGCGCTCCACTTGTCGAGGCAGCTGAAACCTCAGTTGTGGCGGGAGCGACTGTCCCTCCGACTGGGACGAGCGCCAAGTGTCCGCCCTGTTGGGTCTGAAAGATGATGGTGGTTGCGGGAAGGAGGTCATTTGTCGTGGCGGGGCGCGTCGGGGGTAGGCTGGTGGTGGTTTGGGTGGCATCTTGTTCTTGGGACATGGATCGATAATGGTTTCTGAGTAGTGGTTCGTTGGTGTGAGAGAGGGTAGTGGAGCGGATGGTTGTTATTTGTCCTTTCCTCGGGGTTCTTATACTCCTGCGAGGCGGGCGCTCCTTTTGTTGTGTTTCATATGCATCAATGAGTTCTGATGCGTTCATGTCGGATCTGTCAATCCACTGATCGTGCGCCGGGGCATACCCTTTCCATCTTACGAGATATTGCAATTTTCTTCCTCGGCCATGATGTCGCTTTCCGAGGATCTGTTCTACTTCCCACTCTTCTTCGCCTTCTATTTCGTCCGGTGGTGGTTCGATAAAATTGTGTCCGTGCTCTTCGGTCTCCATGAAAGGCGTGAGAAGCGATGTGTGGAACACGTCGTGGATTTGCCATGTTTCAGGGAGGCGGAGTTTGTACGCCACCAGGGATATCTTGGCGACTACCTCGAAAGGTCCGTATCGCCTTGGGGAAAGTTTGGGGGAGTCATAAGGTCTCTTGATGTTCGTTCCTTCTAGCCAGACTTTTTCTCCTTCTTTGTACCCTTTGAACTTGGTTGCTTTGATCAGCCCTTCTTGCGCTTTGCTCATGGCTTCTAGGGCTTGTCTGCGAGCTGAGCAGACGTGGTCTATTCGTTTGTCGAGTGTAGGTATGTCCGTTTCTCTCTTTGGTTGGTGTGCGGTCGGGGTGTATCCTAATATTAAATCGTAGGGGGTCTTCTTCGTCGTTGCATGTGGCCACGAGTTTTTTGTGTACTGTGCGATTGGCAGCCATTTTGCCCATTCGCTTTGGTTGTTTCCGCAGAATGCTCGTAGGTATTGTTCTAGGCTTTGATTGGTGCGTTCGCTTTGTCCGTCCGTCTGTGGGTGGTATGCTGACGAGATGTTTTGTTTGATTCCGAGCGTTTTGCATAGTTCCGTAGTGAAGTTGGCGGCGAATCTGGGGTCTCTGTCGGAGATGATTTTGTGGGGGATGCCATAGTGTGGGAATACTTGTTTTGCATACAACTCTGCCACTCCAGGGGCGTCGATGGCCTTGTTGCAGGGTAGGAATATAACTGCTTTGGAGCAATCGTGGTCGGTAATCGTTAGTATCGAGTCGTATCCATCTGAGGTCGGCAATTTGACGATGAAATCAACTGCGATCGTTTGAAATGGGAGGGCATTTGGCTCGGCGGTGATTGGGAAGAGGGCAGGTTTGCTTCGATGGGTGTTTACCTTGGTCATTTGACACGTTGCGCACCCTTTGACGTAGTTCATTACGAACTCTTTCATACCCGGCCACCAGTAGTATTTGGCCGTCATGAGTAGCGTTTTGGTGATTCCGGGGTGCCCTGCTGTTGGAGTGTCGTGAAGAAGGGAAATTACCCTCCTCTTTACGTCGTTGTTTCCCACAACAACGAGTGCGTTATTTTTGGTCCAAAGCCGTCCGTTTTTTGTAAGTGAGTGGCTAAGTCGCCATCGTTTGATGGTGGCTTGCTGTGTTTCTTGGTCTCGTATGATCCTGTCGTCTAAGTACTTGGCGGATAATTCTGATCCGTCAGGTAGTGTTGCGGCTCTTGCTTTAAGAATGGGGATGCCATGGTCCACCAACTCCATGTCGTTTGACTCGTAGCCGGAGTCGTTGTCTTCGGTGACGTTTTTCTGTCTGGTTGTGTCATAGTTTCGTGTCGGGGCGTCTGGAGGTGCGAACAGGTGGTTAGGTAGCGCGATGAGTAGCGGATAGTCGTTCATGTCTGGTGCGAAGTCAGGTCGTCTTGATAGAGCGTCGGCGCGGTTGGTAGCTCCGGGTTTATATATTAGCTGGATGTTGAAGTCTGCGAGTTCGGTGATATATCCATTGACTCGTGGGCCTAGCTTGTGTGGTTCTCGATAGTACTGCAGGTTGGCATGGTCGGTGATGACTAGTACTGGTTGTACCGTGTTCCTTAGTAGATGTCGCCAGGTTCGTAGCCCTCTTATGACCGCAAGTAGTTCTCGGTCATAAATTGGGTAGTTCTGTTCCGTCTTTGTGAATGTCTGGGAATGGAATCCGATGGGTCAGAGTAGGGGGTCTCCTCGTTTATTTGTCTGTTCCTTGTCGGCCTGGTACAAGATGGCTCCAGTTGCGAATTGGGACGCGTCTACGTATAGGATGAACTGTTGATCTGGGTCTGGTGGTATCAGGACTGGTTCGGATGTGACTAGTCCGATTAGTTTCCTTACGGCCGCTTCACAGGCGGTGTCCCATGCGAATTCTTTTCCTTTTTGTAGCAGGTCTGTGAGCGGTTTGGCGATCCGGGCGAAATTGGGGATCCATGGTCTGTGATATCCGAGGAGTCCGAGGGTACTTCTTACTTCTTTGACGGTTTTGAGAGTGGTCGGCCATTCTTTAATGCCGGCGATCTTTGCAGGGTCGATCATCAGTTCTCCGTTTTCCACCCTGATTCCCAGGTAGTCGACGGCCGTTTGGAAGAACTCGCATTTTGCCGGTTTCAGAAATAGATTATGTTGTTCCAGTATCTCGAAAAACTCGTGACAGATTTTGGTGTGCAGTTCCCGTTCTCCGGTTTCGGTCATGATGATGCAGTCGTCCATGTAATGCTGGAATTTCCCGGGGTATTTTGCGTAGAGAGGTCGTAGTACGTCGTTCCCCATACGAGTGAAGGTGCCCGGTGCATTGCATAGTCCGAAGGGCATTACCACCCACTCGAATAGTCCCTTGTTGGTTTTGAATCCAGTTTTGTATTCGTCTCCTTCGGCGATCCGGATGTTATTGTACCCAGCTCTGATGTCGAACTTACTGAACAGTGTTTTGCCTCTTAGTTCTTCCAGGATTGACTGTATGCGAGGGAGTGGTGTAACGTCCATAACGGTGTATTCGTTTAGCTTTCGGTAGTCGTGTACGATTCGGAGCGTTCCATCCTTTTTCTTGACCGTGAAGGTTGGGGAGCCATAGAGAGATGCCGATGTCGTGATGTAGCCTTTGTCTAGGTTGTCCGTGAGGTATTCGTCCAATGCCTTTTGTTCGTCTTTTGACAGTGGGTAGACCTTGCTATTGATTACGTCGGGTGCGTCCGGTTTCAGTTCGATCTTGTGGTCCCATTTGCGGCGTGGTGGTAGTTGACAAGCTTCTTGTTCCGAGAATACTTTCCAATGTCGCTTGAAAACCGCGGGGATTGTTTGTTCCGTGTTGACCTTTCCGGCGTCATAGGCTTTTTCTGCCATTTGCTGGGCGATGGTCGCTTTGTTGACTTCGATTGGTTCCGTCTTGATCGTTTTGATGGCGACGTATAATTCGTCGCCGTCTTCGAGTTGACCGGCTGCCACTCTTGTTGTTTCGGTCAGGTGTTCTTTTCTGGTTAGGTTACCTCTGAGTAAGGTTTCCATTCGTGTGTCTGGGCCTTTTACGATCCCCGTTGCCCAGTCAATTTCGGGGTTGAACGTTCGTAACCAGGGGTATCCGAAGATGAATCGGTCCTTCCCTAGGTTAGTGACGAAAAATCTTTCTCGTCCGGTCTGCTGTCCTCTGGTCACCAGGAGGTCGCAGTAATGCGTGATGTCTCCTGCCTGGTTCGATGTCCCGTCTATATTAATGATGGGACGTACTTGTTCTAGCTTCTTGGTTCCGAGGCATAATCTGGCCACGGTTTTGTAATCCACGAAGTTTTCTGTTGCGCCGCTATCGACGAGCGCTGTTTCTTCTGCCTTTCCTCGATATGTGTACAGTGTAAACGGCAACTTGATTGAGTTTTGTTTGTTTATGTACATTGTCCGTATCTTTAGGGCCCTAACTACGGCAGCTAGTTTCGGGCCTGGTAAAAATCCTGCAGCGCATTGATCGCGCGGATTTTTACTTCTTCGGGTTCGTCTGGTAACATTTTGAGGATGCCTTCTAATCCTCCAATCTGTTTCAAGGCTTCGTCGTTACTGATGGTCACTTTTGGTTCGGCGACCTCTGCGGTGCGGGCGCGACTCGACTGCCCTTGGTACGGTTTCTTTGGTTTCTGGGGGCAATCGCGGCTGATGTGCCCCTGCGCTTTGCAAATAAAGCATGCGCCTTTTTGGTAGAGGTCCTGCCTTTCTGGGCTCCACTGCCCTGGCCCAAACCTTCTGCCGGTGTTTCCTGCGTCCACGTCCATGGGGACGACTTGACTGGTTGTCTGTGGGGCTCTCCCTTGGTTGGGTTTTGGCCCGTACGCTGGTCGTGGTGTCGGTTGGTAATTTCGTAGCCCTAGGTATTGGGCTAGTTGTTGTACAGGGAACGGTTTCTTTGTGGTGACATTCCTAAGTTCTTTGTACACCGTTTGTCGTTCCCTGGCTTTCTTTTTCCACGCGTTCATGGTGGTCGGTGCTGGGATGTTGTGCGTGATGATTTCTTGGAGGAGTTTTGGTGGGAGTCCTTCCCTAAATTTGACGATTGCTCCGAGATCGTCCTCTCTGTAGCCAGACTCTTCTCGGAGTCGGTCGAAAGTGGCGATGTAGGAGTCAATGTCTCCTCCGATCATCTTCAATTCTTGGAACTTCTGTAAGGCGTTCAACTTGGCGTCTGAGTCGATGTATGCCACCCTGAAGTCGTGTTCGAACGAGTCCCATAGCATATCGCTACTCTGGGGTACTCCGTGGACCTTGACTTGGTCTCTGAGCCAGCGCCTCTTGGCGTTTGCCCATGCGTCTACGTTTGGTCCGACAATATAAGACAGGCACAAGGCCGTCTTTAGGTATGGGACCTGGAAGGTTCTGCTTTCTCCATTGAGGAGCTCGTATCCCAGGAATTTGTCCAGGAATAAGTCGGATTTGGCTCTATTGCCGTCGAAGATCGGGGGTGGGAGGCCAATAAGTCCTCCTTTGCTCTGCCCGTTACTTTGGGCTGTCTGTACTGGTGCAACCATTGTGGCTGCGATCGTGTCCATTGGCACCGGTCCCGCTGCAGGGGCTGCCGATATTTGTGCCGGTTCTGGTGCAGTGATAACGTGCTGCCCCGTCTGGTGGTTGGGATCCGCTACATCCCACCATCCTAGTCCTAGGTCGTTTGTAATGTTGACCATGTTGGCTCCTCTGGTATGCCAAGTTCCGTCGTTGTCGTCTTCTAGTAGGATAAACCACGCGTGTCCTGTGTGGATCCTCTGTTGTTCGTCGGTGTGTGTGTAACTGTAAAATTCAACGGGGTACCACTTGCTGTCGTGTTTGACCCAGTATCCAAGTTGAGCGACGTCTTTGATCCAAAGAGCTTCCCCTTGTACGTTACGGGGTAGGTCGTCTCGTTTTCTCTTGGGTGCGGGCACGTAGGTGTTGAGGTTCGGTGCAAGTGAAAGCGGTAGAGCTGCCAGCGTGTTGGAAGTGAAAGCCTGACTTATGTTACGCCCTGCGGTGCGTAAAGGCCAGACGTTGGTGGTTCGGTGTTCGGGTGCTTAAGCACGCTCTACGTTCGGGGGCTGGGCTCCCTACTCAGCGGTTCGGGCTTGGATAGCGGTCCAAGACTTGGTTCGAGAGCCTGACGCACACTGGTGCTGCTCTGTCTGACAATGCAAGTAAATGCGGTGTGTCCACGGTCTAATTCGACTACTAGCGGGTGCTCCGTCTAGTATCCCACACAGCTGGGGGTCGGTGTCACGGTCAGTCGTCTGTCGTACCTGCGCAGAGGTAATAGGTCTTCAAGTAGTCTGAAGGGATCGGGTTCACGCTTAAGTCACAACGCGGACTTTAGGTATAGAGAAGAGAGGGTTCAGCTGGGTATTATCCCTGAAGACTACTGCTTGTTGATACAGGTTCAACTAAGTCAGGCTTAAGGCCTAACTGTCTATCGTAGAGGTCTTTTATAGTAAGGAGGTGTGGTCCGTGCGCGAAGTAGGGGAACTACGAAGCGAGTCTGGGGAATACTAACGAACGAGTCTACAAGATGAAACGAGGTGTTAGGTACATCAATCGTTAAGTTTTAAGCGAAGGGATGATAGTTATGAAACGAGGTACTTGAGTATCAACCGTGCTGCGCAATATATGAGTCAATCGGTATGAGTCATGAGTCTGGTCCTTCACAGGGTCAAAGAGTCACATGATGGTGAGAAAGAAAAAGTGGGGTCCGTTCCAGCGGATCGTAACAGTCCGAGTCAACGAGACAGAAAAAAGGTAGTCCATGGGGCAGATCGTAGCAGGTAGGGTTCCAATAAAAAGTTTTTTCTCGATTTATTTTGTAAGCCATGTGATGTGCCACGTGATGCCCGTTAGTGTTGCAGCTCAGGTTTTTTTTTTGAGAAACATGTGATAACAAATCGAAAAAAACACCTAATATTATGAAACTATTTGAGTAGGTATATCTCACTGAAAGCTTGGGGATTACTTATAATGGCTCAGCAGTTTAATCAGGCTGTTCTTTCGGAATCGAAAAACTGGCTCACTCAAATATTTTTGTAATTTTAGGTTTTTTTTCAATTTGTTATCACATGTTTCTAAAAAAGAGCCACCCCAACACTAATGGGCATCACGTGGCACATCACATGGCTTACAAAAAAATTGAGAAAAAAAAAATTATTGGAACCCTACCCCTGTTACGCTGGAACCCTACGGAACCCTACCCCCGTTCACCTGGTCACTCTAGTCACGTGCGGGAAACCCCAAAGCCCGTTCCTGGTCCAAATCCCAAGTCTAGCACGTTGCTGTTTGGGGCCTAAAATACTCTGAGAAGCGAAGTGGCCACAACCCCCAAGGAAGCACACCACAACCCCAAGCACCCAGAATAACTCCTCCTCAATGCAATGGATGCTCCAGAGCAGGAACAAGTGGCATTATGCCATTGGTACAACAAGGCAGACCAAGAATATCCCCTAGAGTAATAACGCTTACTAGAATACCTCCCCTACGTATATAAGGACCCCCAATATGAGCAGACAGTCCTCAGACTGTCCATTTGTGACACTCCCATTGTCTCCTCCCCTTACTGCCTTGCACTAAGCGGCTCAGTGCCTAAGTCCTCCCCTGTACCCTCTGAAATCTCCTGTGTTCTGACACTCAACCCATATCGTCAACCCACATCCCTCTGTCCTTCAGAACCACCTAGCAAATTACTGTTGACCCAGCAGTAAGTTCGCCACACCCATGCATCAGCATGCCCACACACCTTCATACACGCCTACCCCACAATTATCTGCCCATGCACTCATATGCCCACACACCTGTGCACCTACTTGCATCCACGCACACCCCTCACAACATTTTGGGGACACTTAGAGATAGAATCATCATGTATATACCATAGCCTGAACCTTTAATAAAACCCTTTGTATCCTCTCTTTGAACCCCCCCCAAAAGCTGTATCGAACCATGAAATTGGGACTGTCATGTGACCAGAAACCCTAGGGTTTATTGCTTATATAAAGGTGTTGGTTCCTGATGTCCTCTGCCTTAGTACGCCCCTATAGTTTGTTTTTTTTTCTAAATTACCAAATATGGACACACTGAGCCGGAGCTGAGCTGCTCACAAGCTGAGCTGAGCTAAGCAGTAGCATGAGCCGAGCTGCTGATGCGGCTCAAAAGCCAGGAACATGGCAAAGCCACGGAAAGCCGAGCCGAGCCGAGCCGAGCCGTGGCAACACTAACTAACGCCGCAAACCAAACCTTATCCACTTTTGCCTTCTGACCTTGTGGACTCAAGCAATTCATTCCCTAGGCAAGGTGAGCCTTGAACATGATGATTTTTTTGACCGTGGTTGCAATTTTCTTGAAATATGGAGAGAATACTTGGCCATCACGGTCAGAGTAAAGAGGTGGATGGTATGGGGAGGGTGTGGATGACAAACAGCAACAGTCCTGCCATTGCAGTTGCATCTTGTTTCTGCAAACCCACTTGTGATCTGCAAGAGTTCTGTTGACATCTCGCGCCTTGTTCACAGGACCACACCCTCCTTTTTGTCGAAACCTTCAGACCAAAACGCAAAAATGGCTACCACAAAGAGTTCAAAGGGCAAGGTTGCTACGTCTGCCGCAAAAAGTACGCCGCGCTGCGGAGCCTGTTGTATGGTAGAGCGAGACTGAGTGGTTACTAAATAGCGACGAAGGCGGTAGCTAAGGCCAAGACGGCAAAGAAAGCTGCGCTGCAGGGCGCGCACTCGCACTCTTCCCGCAAGCCACGAACAAGTGTGTCTTTCCACCGGCCGAAGACGTTGCGCCTCCCACGTGAACCTAAGTATCAACGCAAGAGTGTACTGCATGCGCCTCGCATGGACGAATATCGCATCATTGTTTCGTGCGTGACAACTTTCTCTTTTGCTCACAGGATCGGAAGCAGATCTTAGCGATGATGATCAGACCCCTGAACACTGAATCCGCGATGAAGAAGATTGAAGAACACAACACTCTGGTATTCCTTGTTGACATCAAAGCGAACAAGCGGCAAATCAAGGATGCGGTGAATAAATTGTGGGGTGTTCATGCGGCCAAAGTGAACACCTTGTGCCGGTTAGTCCATGCATTTGGTGGGCAAAGCGAAAAGAGGCGCTAAGGTTACACTGGCATGCAGACCTGACGGAAAGAAGAAGGCATACGTGCGGTTGACGTCGGACCACGACGCACTGGATGTGGCCAACAAGGTGGGTTTGGAGCGGCTGTAGTTGCTGGCATGGGTCTCATGATTGTGCGCAGATCGGGTTCATTTAAATTACGGGATTTGGGGTTAGCTCCGGGTTTGAGGAGGTAGATACAGTAGTCATTTACCATGTAGCGTGTAGATGAGCACGTGAACTCGGAGCCCATCAAATCAGAAGCGGCGCGTGGCGATACTCCGGCCGGGCCAGATTGCAATTGAGTGGCCGCCTTGTCTCCATATCCGTCTCAAGTTTACCGTCGCTTGCAACGCTCTCCTCGCTTCTCTGCGCGAACAGTGTCTCTCTTTCCCTTTCTTCTCTGCACTCCTTTGTGCCGACCACACTCCTTTGGATACGTCTCCCCACTCTCCGTTTCTTGTCCCAAATGTTTTTCATCCGCAAAGTTTCTTTCCTCCCTCTTCTTCTCGTTTCCTTGTTCTTTGCTCCTCATCCTCCTGTCCATGGTCAAGCCCCTCTTCACCGTCGTTCCCTCGCGTTTAAAATGGGATTTCATCGCCGGCTCGAAATTCCCCCTGTCGTCAGCAATTTGCCTGCCCAAGTTAATGGCGTAGTAGACGACAACGTTCTTGGCAACTCGTCAGGCAAGCCATCCCACTCACCACCCCTTGCCTTTTCTCACCATTTGTACCAGGCTCTGGTACTTCCTCGAGCCCGTCGGGCACGTCCTCCTCCGATCCTTCCTCTACTGACCCAACGACGACTAACCCCCCTGCCACGACCGACCCACCCGGGGCGCTAATACCCGCAACCGATCCGCCCTCTTCCCTACCGACGAGCAGCTCTCCGTCCACGACGAGTAGCCCGTCCACTTCTCCGTCCCCGTCCACGACGAGCAGCCCGTCCTCTTCTCCGTCCACGACGAGTAGCTCGTCCTCTTCTCCGTCCACGACGAGTAGCTCGCCCTCTTCTCCGTCCACGACGAGTAGCTCGTCCTCTTCTCCGTCCACGACGAGTAGCTCGTCCTCTTCTCCGTCCACGACGAGTAGCTCGTCCTCTTCTCCGTCCACGACGAGTAGCTCGTCCTCTTCTCCGTCCACGACGAGTAGCTCGTCCTCTTCTCCGTCCACGATGAGTAGCTCGTCCTCTTCTCCGTCCACGACGACTAGCCCGCCCTCTTCTCTGCCCTCGACGACGACGACCAGCCCGCCCTCTTCACCACCGACGACGACATCTTCAGATACCTTATCACCTACATCTATACCCTTTGTGGCTACTCCTCCCGTGTCAACTACCTCCTGTCCTTTAGGCTTGGATCTTTCTGGGAATTGCATCTCGCCCCCCCCGACATCTTCGCCTGCCACTAGCCAGTCCTCGACGTCGTCGCCCGAGGTACCTCCAACAACTGCTTCTCAGTCGACAACAACTCGAGCTCCATCTTCAACACCAGTGTTCTGTGCGCCTGACTTGATCTTATCCAATGGTGTCTGTGTCGTCCCCCCTGGGACTGGGATATTGACACCCCCATCTTCGTCACCGCCATCTTCATCCCCTCTGGTGACTTCGACATCTACACCATCTGCCGCACCAATTCAAACCTGTGGATCTGAAGCCCTGGCCCTGGGCCTCTGCACAACCACTCCAGGCCCTCTCATCACTACTCCCACATCATCCTCGGGCTCAACACCTCTGGCAGGTTCGTCACCACCATCTTCATCCCCTCTGGTGACTTCGACATCTACACCATCTGCCGCACCAATTCAAACCTGTGGATCTGAAGCCGTGGCCCTGGGCCTCTGCACAACCACTCCAGGCCCTCTCATCACTACTCCCACATCATCCTCGGGCTCAACACCTCTGGCAGGTTCTACGACTACGTCTCAGACATCGACACCGACATTAATTTTATCACTGGGTTCGTCTTCGACTCTCACTCAGCCCACAGGTGGTACCTCCACTCCCTCCGGGACTAGTTCTGGCACTACCTCGACGTAAGTCCATGTTAAGCATTTTCTTTTGGTCACTTTTTTACTGAATTCGGCCGCCGTAGCAGTTTGTCCTCTCCCCCCGTAATATCCTTCCCATCGGGCACTACTGACTCGGGTACTTCATCGACTGGTCTTCCCTTGACGCCGACCCCCGGCCCATCCTCTCCAACGTTCACACCTCCTACGAATACGCAATATTCTTACATCACGGCGACTTCCCTGTTGGGTGTAACTATCACAAGTTCATCGGTGTCCATCACAGTGACCAATCCTGACGCCCTCATCACAACATTATCCCTTGCAATGCCTTCCAGCTCCGGCTCTGTAGCAGGCCCAGCAGTTCCCCTCCCGTCGGACCTCCCTGCACGTATATATCCTGCCACCCCACCTGACGTGCCCGATGGATATACCCTCTGTAGTATCCTCTTCAGTGACTTCCTTTCATGGGAGTTCGTCGCCCAAAATACCCAATCTCAGGGGCAGATATTCTCCTGGATTCCAGTTGTCATTAATAACGCTCTCGGCATTTCATCTACATCAGTGTTCGCATTGCAGGTATACGTGCCCGGACTATACCAAGGGCCTCAGGACGTTGGCCAATTGCGTACCGAGTGCCTTTTTTACATCCCAAGCGGTCGCGTTACTGATTTGGCAAACCAACTCAAGGTTGCATCGTCGCAGATTTATCAAGCCCCACCCCCGTACAATGAGCTCGCAGACCAGATTGACCCGGCGTTTGCACTGACTTCGGTCCCCAATCCCAATGCTATCCCTGGGTCCCCGGATAGCGCCGCTTCTCCTGGGGACAAATCACGAACAAACACGATCATTGGTGTTGTTAGCGCCCTTGGTGGCCTAGCGCTCATCATCCTCGGTGGACTCGTCTTCAGCGGTATCAAGCGCAGCCGTGAATTGCGTCACCGCCGCCTGTCCGATCACAACGTACCCAACGACCCATACCCTGACCGGGCTGGCCGCGATTTTGACCAGGACAGTGTCGGTGGACAACGCAGGCGGAGTTTCTACTTTGCGGAGGATAGTTTGCGCGGACAGCAACAGATGGTGGCACAATCAGCTGTACCCATCGTACAAGCGCAGACGCAGTACGTGGTACAGCCGGGATCACAGCTTCAGCACAGTCACGGGACCAGCCCTGAGAACATGCGCGAACGCAGAGGCCCCGTCGTACCTGGTGCCATTTCTGCACCCATTTTGACACAAAGCAGTCTTAATTGGTGAGCTGGGAGTCGAAAGGTTCACTTTCTTTGCATCAATTTCAAGTTTGCCGCATCTCGTTATTTATTGGTGCCTTGGCTCATTGACGTTTTATACCGGCATATATCTATTGAACTCTGTTCTCTTCCCATGGGGTTCTTTTAATTCCTCAGACTCCTTTAGAGTACCGTCGGACTGCAGGACCCGCACGTTTCTCTGCCACGATGATGCATTTTATTCGTATTATATACGGCATTCGAAACGTTAGTTCTGTTCTGAGGAAGTTGTATGTGGAATGGAACCAGCCTCGAGAGAGGTTAAAACGATTGCCTCTTATTTATACGGGGATTACAATAGCTGACGTACTGTACTGAGACGTCCTTGCAGACATTGTAGTGTCTCAGCAGCTGATAGTGATGAGTATGCGATTAATTCCCAGGTTTTCCCGAGGACACTCCGCGCAGTAAACCTAATTCCCGTGCCACAATTACAGTAATGAACAACCCCGTATCTACACGGTTTTGGTATCGTAGGTCGATGGGGCTCGAAAAGCACCGGAGTGCAACACGTGCGTCACGAAAAGAGACAATATCACCGGGGTGCTATTTGGGCGTAGCGCTTTGACCAATTCGCTGGGACAGATGTTCATGTCGTTGTGTTAACAATGACCCGATCATCGTAGCATAACTTACGAGTGTAAGAACCCGATCACCCTTCATTGTAAGCGGGCCCATCAGCCTGAGCATGAGCGCCTCCAGGATGATATCACAGACGAATTAATGGATGGAGAATCACCAGCTACGAGGGACGTGATGGCGTGCCTGATATCGTCGCTTTCTCATCATCCCTCTATCTCGCTTGTACAGCCTCTCGAATCTGGTGACGGTTTCGTATAAATATCCGTCGCCTTTTGCTTCATCATGACCCCAAATCTACCTTCTTTTCAAAAAAGCACAGAAACCCAAAATCCTCTTTTCAATGTCCATTCGCGCTGGTGTTGAATCCGTCTTCGACGGCTTGCATACTGCTTCTCAGTTTTTGTCCACCTCCCGCGCTCCTCTCGATACTTACGGCGCACGTCATTACCCGTCCTTGCTGGACCGGTCCTTCGAGGAAATCAGGAACGCCGTCGAGCACGGCCCAGCCTTTACGCCTGCCGATCTTGTCCGTGTTTGTTAATCATGCGAATTCTCGTTGCCCCCCGCTTACATCCCTTCACCTCTTCGACAGCCTGCGTATATTAACGCTCTTGCTACCCTCGGCGATAACATTGATGATAGAAAGCTTCTCGTACGCTTCCCTTACCCTGTCCACCGACAGTTGCACAACTCATAGCCATTTGTATAGCTCGAAAAGGTCTTAACCTTGATGGCAAGGTTGGGCAACGATAATGAGTTTTCCACGAGGTTGCAGCATATCGTTATTAGCATACGTGAGCACTTTCTCCAGTGTCGAGTGGTTCGTCTTCACAGCTCTTCCACATAGTATACAAGGATTTACCACACCCTCCCAACACTTACCTCGCCTTTCCTCCCGTCAGCCCTCTCGTAGCCAATGCGACTGAGCCTAGTCATGCTGAGCCTACCGACTACGTATACCGCTCCACTGACGGGACATACTACAATCCGCTCTTACCTACGCTAGGAATGGCACGCTCTCCCTATGCTCGTACTGTCCCAACGCAGCATCCCCTGCCTCGCGCTGCGTTGCCACCCGCGGACCTGGTCTTCGACACTCTCCTTAAGCGTGACGAATTCGTACGGCACCCCGGTGGAGTGTCATCCTTATTCTTTGCCTTTGCGGATATCATCATACACAACGTCTTCAACACTGACTACACCTCGAAGGGCTGCTCCATAAACAAGTCAAGCAGCTATCTAGATCTAAGCCCTCTCTATGGTACTTCACAGGCCCAGGTCAATAGTGTGCGTAAACATGATGGCACGGGAAGGCTTAAGGAGGACGTCTTTGCGGACGGTCGTTTGACTAGCATGCCGCCGGCTGTCGGTGCGCTTCTGATCATCTTCAACCGCAATCACAACGTAAGTCTACACCTATACACCACCATGGTGCTCATGCCTCGCTATCTTTAAAGTATGTGGCAGAAAGAATCCTCGCCATCAACGAGGACGGGAACTTCAGGAATCCACCTTTGAGCGCTTGTGATGATCAGGACGAGGAAATATTCCAACGCGCTCGTCTTGTGAACACAGGCTATTTCGTCCAAATTATATTGCGCGACTACGTCGGCGCCATCCTTGGATTGACACACGATGGTTCTCCGTGGCGTCTTGACCCCTTGGCGGTAAGCGGCGAGTAAGACTTTTTTTTAGTCCCTTTGCTGATACGTCTCGTAGAACTCTCGTGATATTAATCACGACGTTTCCCCTCGCGGCCAGGGCAATGTCGTGTCAGTCGAATTCAACTTATTGTATCGCTGGCATGCGACGATTTCTGAGGCCGATACCTTGTGGATCGAGCAATATTTTGCCGAAAAGTTGCCAGGTCTCGATCCTTATACAGTAAGATAATTATCAAGTTGCTACACACATCAACGAACCATATAACTGGAAACAGGTCACCGTAGAGAAATTTGCGGCCAATGCAGCGAGCATGTTGCCTACTGGACCTGTAGAGAAGTGGACTTTTGGGAGGTTCGTGACGTTTGGTTCTACGGGGAGGGCGATATTGATCCTCGACATCACAGTCTAACTCGAGACGAGCACGGCCGCTTCAGAGATTCAGAACTAGCGGAAATCCTTCAGAAAGCGACGGCAGCATCCGCGAGCGCTTTCAAGGCACGCGGAACCCCTGAAGTCCTACGCGTAGTTGAATTGTTGAGTATTGAGCAAAGTCGGATTTGGGGTACTTGCACGGTGAGAACTCCATGTAGTAACTTTCCCTAGTCTTACCCTGCTGCTTCAGTTGAACGAGTTCCGCAAGTTCCTAGGACTGAAACGTGGGTTCCTCGAGTCTCGCTGCGCTACCTTTGAGACTGACACTTATTAGCATATGCGAACTTCCTAGAATGGAATGGAAATGAGGAGATCGCTGTGAGTTGACTAGCACTTCTCATCGACCTCTTTCCCTCTAACGCTCCTATAAGAATGCTGCCGCTGCTCTGTACCGTGACATCGATAACTTGGAGCTTTATGTCGGCCTGCAAGCCGAGGATGCGAAGAAACCCGGACCGGGCGCCGGGCTATGCCCAGGTTACACCATCTCACGTGCGATTTTGGCCGACGCTGTCGCACTGACCCGGGGGGATCGCTTCCTCACGGTTGATTTTACGCGTATGCAACTTTCGCGCTTGCGTTCTTACCCCTTTCTGACGGTATTATACAGCGCAAAATCTCACCACCTGGGGCTTCGGTGATTGTCAGCCCAACACGTCGGACGGGTCCTACGGTGGCATGTTGACAAAATTGTTGTTCCGCCACCTGCCAGATCACTACCCTGTGAGGTCTACATATGCTCATTTCCCATTCCTGGTTCCGGAGAGGATGAGGGAGTACGTGCGAGATCACTCTGATAATGTCGAGTCCAAGTACACTTGGCACCGGCCCCCACTGCCAGTCGGACCCACAATCCCAGCTACGAGGTACTCAGACGTCCAGCAGCTTCTTTCGGACTCAAAAAGTTTCAATTCTGGGGTTGCAAAGAGGCTGGACATCTTGACTGGCGGTGTCCACCTTAACATTGATCCCGTGAGTCTGCCCTGCGTGAGCTATCGTATTAGCTAAGTTGCGCTTCCCGGAAGGTCGAGGAGATCCTCACAAAGGACGCAGCTTTGAAGAGAGCAGCAGATTCTTTCAAAACAATTACGAAATGTCTCATAAACGAAAAGAAGTCCAAGGCTGTCGGCCCATATCTCGATGTAGTGCGAGACGTTATCAACTTTGTTCCAGTACATTGGTTGTCCAACTACATTGTGAGACGGCATGTGTCGTTCCCGCAGATATCACATGCATTGACCCTCCTGCATAGATTGGGTTACCTCTGAAGTCCACCCGGAATCCTCAGGGCACTTTCACCGAAGAGGGTCTGTATGCATTGCTTGCCACCGTAGCAAAGTTAGTGCCCCGAGTCCCCTCTGGTTTGAATGGATTCTCAACGATTTCTCAGCTACGTTTATATCAACGCGGATCGATCACGCGATTGGTTCTTGCGCGAGCAGTCACAAAATGCCTTCCACAAGATAGAGCCGTTCCTCAAAGGTCATTTCGCGAGGCTGACGCGAGGTTCTGTACGTTGCCCCTATCATACCACCTGATCTATGTTGTGAATCCTGAGTGTAGGTGAATATCGAAGGCATCACCGACTCGGTCCTTCGTTGGGTGGCGATGAGGGGTGATCACAGTGACGACTTCTTGGAGGAGCTGGTGAGGGCAGCACGTTCCCCATCAGGGAACGGTGCTTTGGATAGTCTTGTTGGCAGCCTTTTTGCCTCGGTCGTGCCCACTGCTGCGCTTTTCTCCAAGATCATCGCCCATGTGGTCGATTTCTATCTCGATGAGGACAAAAAGCACGAGCGGGAGCAAATTATCCATCTGGCGGGGACAAGCGCCAACGCTAAGGTCATCCCCTTCATTTTTGAGGCGCTTCGTGAGTTCTTATTGATCGCCGATGGAGACGAGAACTGAACGAGGTGGTCAGGTTCGAATCCTCCTGTGAGTGCCAGAAAAGGAGAAAAAGCGAAGAAAGGTATGCTGATCAAAACCGGGCAGTTATCTAGCATACTCCTGAGTGCGCGATCGCCCGAGAGAGTTGGGAATACTACGGCCGCTCAAGGGCAACAGGTTCTGGTCAGCATCGTCGAGGCCACTCGGGAAGTGAGTTCCGATTTCAGATATCGCCTTGGGATATCCGCAATGCAATAGAATAATAACCAATTACTACAGGCCCCATCGTGTGTGGATTCTGAGACGTCAGCGCGAGTCGAGGCTGCTCTTGGCCTAGATCGTCGAGGGTGAATCCATGTTATGATATTTTTGCTGCCCGTTTTTAATTTACCATGGTTTTGTAGCCTCTTAAATCCCAAGTTATTCGAACGGGTATGTCTGACTTTTGATGTCAGTAGCCAGACGTTTAACATTTTGAATAGGTTGCACCCGTCCTGCTTAAAGAAATATTTAGCTTAAAGCAGTTATGTCGTTACCCGGCGCAATCTGGGACATTGCAACTGCGCACAGAGACGATCCGCTCCGTGCCCGAGCAATTCTACACAGACCCAAATGGACATGTGACGCCGTTCCCCGTGTCACTCTTTGTTCAGGTAAGTTGCATCTTCATCGGCTAATGAACACGTAACCTCACTATAGAGCTCCAGTTTGCCCTGTGAAAGTTTGGAGCTGTATAATCCGATTTGATGATCTATGTACTGTAATGCACCATTGCAATACAGACCGTTGTCGGAGACTGAATCGGAAGTCGAAACATCGGTGTTGGGTCTCCTTTTCGATCTCAGATTAGAAGTCCGACGAAGGGTCTGGGGACGAGACTAAGTATATGTCTGGTTAGTACCCCGCGAACATGTGATTTGGCCATCTCGGTGACGTCAGCGTCAGCTGCTGCAATCTGCTCCGCCTCCTTAATTGTCATGATCGTTCTCCCTGACCCTGAATATCTTACTCATTATCCGTCATCATGTCGTACTCCGTCAACGTACGCTTTCCATTATTCACCTTCCCACTTTCTATTCACTCTGACAGGTTTCGGGTATCACTCAATTAACAACAGAACACCAGCTTCAGGATTACTTCTCGTATGTCGCTTGTCGCAGTTCACCTTGTTTTTCTGATTGGCTCTTCTAAGGTTTTGTGGAAGGTATATTGGTCTCCTTCGGTGGTGTTTCTCTCCATCCCTCTGATCGGGGATGTCAAGGATTTCGAAAATCGACCTCCATGAGAATGGCCCTACAAAATCGGCCGTAATCCACTTTGAGAAGCCCTCAGCCGCGAAAACGGCCTTGATGGTGTGTCCATCCGTCTCTTCTCAGTATAGTTTGTCCCGCTCAGCATTGATTCAGCTTAACGGAAGCTTACTTGGCGGTGGCCCTCTAGATGTCCACTCTGATACTGTGCACCCAGATGAAGAGGATTCAGAAGCAACTGATGTCCCAGGTGCCCCTCTTGATCAGAGCGATAAACCCAGGGCAGGGAGTAAGCGTTTTACCTTTACAGGTCACCCACCATGACGGGTCATTGTACAGTTGCTGCAGAATATCTAGCCAAAGGTTACAAGTTGTCAGATAGTATCCTGCAGCGTGCCATTCACCTTGATGGTAAATCTGGCGTTGTCCAGTGTCGTTATGGACTAACGTCTGTTGACAAAAGCGGAGAAGGGGATCTCGAACCGCTTCCTTAATTACTTCCATTCTCTCGATTCCTCAATTGGTGCCAAGGCGCTCGGTCCTGATCAGACTATATCGGGAAGGGTGACTAGTACGATTCAAACTGCGACACAGCACGCAAGGACTGTAGACGAGCAGAAGGGCTATTCAAAGGTCGCGGAAAACGTACGTTGATTTGTCGGCTTGTGTTGGTGTCTTCACTGATGTCTCTCACTCACAGTACTACACACGCGCTCTAGCATCTCCACTGGGTCAACGCGTTCGGTCATTCTACACATCGACGTCAAAGCAGATCTTCGATATCCATGACGAAGCACGTCGTATCACAAACGAGCACAAAGCTTCCCAACACACTCATTCGACCGGCCGTGATGATGCGGAGGACTCTGGTGCAGCGGATTCTTTGAGCAAGAAGGAGGCCTAAATTGAGTGCCCTCCGTGTCCGTTCGAGCTGGGTGGTCGTGTGAGTGTGATGATGTAACGGTTTGCAGTTCCGGTTTGCAGTACTTATGAAAACATGCAATTCATTGTTATCCTCTTATTGGTAATACAATCCCGATTGATTAATTGTTTGTCCCGCATGTTGATGCCTCTCGTCACGACTTCATGCTGTCCATCGGACAGTGATCCCGGTTTTTCGGCCGAACTTGGGGCGTTTCGGAAAATAAATCGATGCTCGGGAGTATAAGTATGTGCATTTGACGGTGCCTGTAGGTTCAAACATGAGTAGCACGACGGGATCCGACGTTTCTTGTCACGACAATACCGGATGGTCTGCAACTGTATATCACACTGTGGCGTCTTATGTTTATTCTCCTGAGGCGACGGCACCGATTCTTCATTCACTTGATGCTAGCCCTGGAGAGAGGATCTTAGACCTGGGCTGCGGCAGCGGAGAAGTGACAATTGAGATCGAGCGCCTAGTCGGACCTGAGGGAATTGTCGCAGGTGTTGACTTGAGCGAAAGCATGGTAAGTAGAATAGATCGCTGACGTGGTGCTTGGACGCTGACAGATGCGCAGATCGCGAGAGCACGCAGGACAGCTATGCTTCCTAATACGCACCTCATCGTAGGTGACATTCAAGGTCGAGAGTTTCTTAAAGAGCTCCCCCCCGACTTCGTGGGAAATTATGATAAGATATTCAGCAACGCCACTCTACATTGGTGTAGCAAGGACCCACTCGCGGTGTTGGCGAATGTTCACAAGATATTGAAGGGAGGAGGGTTGTTCATCGCTGAGATGGGAGGTCATGGTAATATAGCAGGTGCCTCTAGTCTTGACAATGCGGACGCGAGCTGAATTTATGTTCACGGTCTAGGTATCAGGAATAGTCTGCACTGTGCGCTGTACAAGAGGGGCATTGATCCAGTCGTAAGGGATCCGTGGGTTTTCCCTACGCCAGAGGAGTATACGGAGCTGTTGAGATCTGCGAACCTAGAACCGTTACGCGTTTCTTTGCATCCTCGCCCGACCCCTTTCGCGGATCTCGCAGGGTGGATTCGTCTCTTCGGTAGACATTTCTTGGAGGGGATGGGGTCGGAGGACAAGCAGGAGTTTGTTGACGAGGTTGTCGCGAGTTGCCGGGAAAGTGGTAAATGCCGCTGGGATGAGGAGAAGAAGCTATGGTACCTCGATTATGTCCGCCTCCGCGTCGTTGCAGTGAAAGCGGGCATTAATGGAGATTTCCAGGAGGGCAAAGCAAAATATGTCAGGAGAGAATTGTGACTATGACAATATACATGTTATACGCGTGTTTGTTCAACTTACAACGCCGCCCTCTTAGCTGCAACGAACCATGCATGCACTGTCTCAGGTTTGTTCAACGTCTTCGACAGCCCCTGGTTTACCTGGACATCCTGCTGTCCGCCATGCTGCTAGGATAAGGTTGGCAACATCACCAACGCCTCTGCCTTCCTTGACGCTACAGAAGATGGTCGGACCATTGCCTCGCATGAGTTTCGAATCGCGATCCATGATTTCGAGTGACGCATTGACATATGGGGCAATATCAATCTGGAGGGAACGACACTCTTAAATATGTATAAGATTTCCACAGTAACATGTATGTTACCTTGTTGATCACTAGCAAGTCCGACTGCGATATTCCAGGGCCACCTTTCCTGGGAATCTTGTCACCACCCTGCGAAGCGTATACGGTTGGAAAGATAACACAAGACGAGTGAGGAATTTGCGAACAGAGACGTCGATCACGTAGATGATGTAGTCCGCAAGCTCTCTTGAATAGTTTGCGGCAAGATTATCACCTCCACTTTCGACCAATAGAAGCTGGCAACCGAACTTTGCTTGCAAAGCCTCGAGCGCGCCCATGTTTGCAGAGATGTCCTCTCTGATGGCAGCATGCGGACAGCCGCCTGTCTCAATCGCAAGAATGCGCTCAGAAGGAAGAGCGCGATTCTTTATGAGAAACTCCTGGTCCTCGCGAGTGAAGATATCGTTGGTTACCGTAGCTATGATGGAGTTAGGCCAGGGACCAGCCAAAACACCACTGGCATGGGGGCACACCGATGTTGTACTGGGTTCGAAAAAGTTTACAAAGAGCGAGGGTCAGTGCAGTTTTCCCAGAACCAACAGGTCTGGAGCGTCACTCATAAGTGATCACATAGATGGGTTAGGGCCACTGGGACGTACCCTCCAATGCCTACAGTAAAACCACGCTCCTCGAAATTTCTTGACGCGTATTCGGGCATGTCCCGTTCTGAATATTTACCTACAAGGGACAGATATTAATCGGTGCTCTTCCAACCGACGGGGTGACCCACCAGGATGGTCGAGATGTTCATGCGTGTGGCCATGTTCTCCCGGGCCATGTACATGGATATGCTCTCTCTGTGTATCAGGCGCGTAATCGGCGCGCGCTGTATTCGGATTCACGGCCTGGGAAAGACTGTTGATAAACGGCACAGTTGTTGACATTGCTTGCCACTAACACGGCGGGCAAGAGTGGGTAGGCAGAGTCCGCTTATACTGTAACCCACTGCTCAACCGGGCAGCTTAGTCATCCACTGCTCAACTGGGCAGTGTTGAATACACACACAACACTGTAATTAGAAATCTAGTGGTGATTGCAGGGAAATGAACTGGTTAAGGAGAGCTCACCTGTGAGTTTTGGAGGCAAACTAATGAGATGCTGTAGAGTCCATTGTCTTGGGTTCTGTTGGATTCATGGCCAGCCAGGGACACCCATGCATGCCCGATGCTGTGCCTGTGCTGCTGCCACACGATAGTGTGGGTGGGGCACAGACTTTTGTTATGGTATTGGATACTTTTACATTTACTGAACTGAGACACTTTGTACTTAGTTACTGATCATTTATTGGACTCTTATTGCTTCATAAGTTACTATATTGCTTAGCTACCATTAGGGTATAACATGGGTCACACTGTGGATAAAGTATTATACACCATACCCGTGACCTGTCACACTGCACCCGTTAGGTACACCATACCCGCGGTTACGGGTTAAACCCGGGGTTTCAGACTAACACCATGGCTTTACAACAGTGTGGTATCTCACTTGTAACTTTGTGTAGAGTTGGATAACTTTGGATTATAATGATGTGTTACTTTACAGCTCTAAGATACACTCATACTAAATACTTGATCCTGAGGTTCATGCTGTTGGAAATCACAGATTCGGGGGGGGCACCCCGGAACAGGGCCCAGGCTGCCAGCCACAGAGATCCGAGCCCACCTCGTGGTGGATCAGTCTTGATCTCAGGATGCGTCTCAGATGCTCCCACAATGATTTCAGGGATGCGCCACATTTGTAGGGGCACAGTATTGTTTTATTCCATCACCATTTAGCTCCTGGATCCATGTAGGAGCACAAGTGCGAGCAGCAAGAGCCCAATTCGTAGATCATGCAATAGGATGCTTCGGAACACATCAAAATGCTTTTGCACACCCCGATTATGATTTCTCTACAATGCCTGACACTTTTGGCTGGTCTCTACATAAAGTCCGAAGGGTAGTATCAGGCACGATGTGTTATTATGATTGTGGCGAACTTACTGCTGGGTCAACAGTAATTCGCTAGGAGGGTTCTGGATGGACAGGGGATGTGGGTTGACGATACGGGTTGAGTGTCGGGACACAGGGGATTTCAGAGGGTACAGAAGAGGGCTTGGGCACTGAGCCACTTAGTGCAAGGCAGTAAGGGGAGGAGATGATGGGAGTGTCACAAATGGACTGTCTGAGGACTGTCTGCTCATATTGGGAGTCCTTATATACACAGAGATGGTACTCTAGTAAGCGTTATTACTCTAGGGGCTATTCTTGGTCTGTCTTGTTGTTCCAATGGCATAATGCCATCTGTCCTTGGTCTGGATTGTCCAACAGGTTGGGGAGGAGTTATTCTGGGCACTTGGGGTTGTGGCGCGCTTCCTTGGGGGTTGTGGCCACTTCGCTTCTCAAGGTATTTTAGGATTGATGCAGATCTGTGGCCAGATCTGTACCTCTGGCGATCCCCTGTTCCGATCTTAGAGATATCTAGATTGTCTAGGGTCCTAGATGTGATCTGGGGATTCCCTTGGAGATTTCCCAAGGGGTTCTCTTTGGATCTATTTGTGTATGGCCTTGCTGGCGCTTTGGGGGTCTGGGGGGCATTGTGGGAGCATTGGGGTTGTCCCCCTTTGCTGGGTCATCCCCTTTCATTGCAGGGAGGTCTCTGGACATTGTCCTGTCTGTTCCCTTTGATTCCTGTGGTTCTGGAGGTCACTGTTTGTGACAGGATCCCCTCTTTAAGACTCGTCTGCATCTGCAGACTCAAGATTTTAATTCCTGGTTTTGGCATCTTTGGATAGTGGGTGTGGAAAGTGGAAGTGAGTTCTGGGGCATTCTTCATGTCTCCTGCGGCGACCCATGAGTTCTCTGATGAGGGGTAGCCTTTCCATTTGACTAGGTATTGTATCCCATTGCGGTTAGGGGTAACACGTGACTTCAGGATCCCTTCGACCTCGTAGTGTCCTTTTTCATTGTCGATGATTTCTGGGGGAGGTCGGGTGAAGTTGGGGCCATGGGAAGTGGTTTCTTGGTAGGGTTTCAGAAGGGCGTTGTGGAAGACTGGGTGAATTTTCCAGGATTTGGGGAGTGCCAGTTTACTGTTGACAGGGTATGTGGTGATGACTTTGAATGGGCCGTATCTCTTGGGTGCTAGTTTGGCTTTGGGATGGGTTGTCTTTAGATTAGTGGCTTCTAGCCACACTGAGTTGCCTTCTTTGAAGTGATATGTGGGGCCGTCCGGTTGGGAAGATTTCATGACTTCTGCTGCATTATTTAGGGCGGCGGTGACTTCACTTCGCATCTGTTCCATGTGTTTAAGATGTTTCTCTACCGCTGGGAATTTGGTTGCAAATAGTAGGGGGGGAATGAACGTAGGGGTGAATCCATACTACACCTCGAAAGGGGGTCTTTTGGTAGCATGGTGTGGTCGTGTGTTGTGGGCAAATTCCATGAATGGGATGAGCTGGGACCAGTTGTCTTGTTGGAAATTGCAGAAGATGCGTAGGTATTGTTTGAGTTCTTGGTTGACTCTTTCTGTTTCTCCATCTGTCTGGGGGTGATAGGCAGTGCTGAGGGAGGATTTTACTCCTAGGTGTTTCCAGAGTTCTTGGATTACTTTGGCTGCAAATTGAGGTCCTCTGTCTGAGATAATTTTCTTGGGTAGTCCAGTTCTTTTCCAGACATGTTCCAGGTAGAGGTTGGCGGTTGTTCTGTGGTGATAGTTTTGTGGCATGGGATGATGATTGTTGCTTTGCTGAAGCGGTCTACTATGACTAGGAGGCTGTCGAAGCCTTGTGACGGTGGTAGGTCGACAATAAAGTCCATGGTGGTAGTCTGCCATACATTGGTGGGGATTTCATTGGGTTGTAGGGGTACGATGGTTTTGGGGAGCTTCTTGGTTTCTTGGCACGTTGCGCATCCCTCTACATAGTTTTTAACAAATGTAGACATTCCTGGCCACCAGTAGTTTTGGTTGACTAGTTTGTAGGTTTTCCATTGTCCAGGGTGTCCTGTAGCATGAGCGTCGTGGTGTAGTTTGAGTATGTCACGCCGGAGTTCTGTTACTTTGGGTACGTAGATCTTTCCTTTGTGTAGGATGAGGCCCTCTTCTAGGTTCCAATCTTCTAATCCCTTTGCAATTGTGCGAGGTCCATTTCGTAGGATTGAGGAGAGTGCTTGGGTGACCTCTTGGTCGTGGTGTTGGGTGTCCTTCAGGCATTGGCGTAGGTCTCTATCTCCTGCTGAGACTACCGCTCCTGGGCAAGTTGCTCGGATGGCAAAAAACTTTTGGTCGAGCAGGACACGGTCTTCATTGTCGTGCTCCATCCCCTCTTTATGATCTGGACGCCGGGAAAGTGCATCTGATTTGTTATGTGTTCCTGGGTGGTGTGTAATGGTGAAGTCAAATGGCTGAGTAGGAGGGCCCATCGGGCTTGTCGACGGGATAGTTTTTGTTTGGTCATGAAGTAGTGAAGATTGTGGTGGTCCGTCCAGATGTCTGTAGTGCTTGGTGTACCTTCCAGGTAGTGTCGGAAGTGCATAAGTGCTGTCACAATAGCTAAGAGTTCTTTGTCGTGGATAATATAGTTGCATTCAGCCAGGTTGAGGGACTTTGAGTAGTAGGCAACGGGGTGGAAGCGGTTGAGTTCGTCCGCTTGTTCTAGGATGGCGCCAAGTGCATATTCACTTGCGTCTGTGATCAATTGGAAGGGTTTCGAGTGGTCCGGTAATAGGAGTACTGGGGCTGTTGTGAATGCAGTGATGAGTGCGTGGAAGGCCATTTCTTGTTCGTTCATCCAGAGGAATGGGGTGTCTTTCTTGGTGAGGTTAAATAGGGGGCAAGCGATGGCTGAGTAATCTCTAATGAATCATCGATAGAAATTACAGAATCCTAGGAAGGCTTGTACATCATGTACGCGTGTGGGAGTTGGCCATTGTATAATGCCACTGATTTTCAGGGGGTCCATGGAGATTCGTCCCTCTTCTATCCATAGGCCTAGGTAGTCGATAGATCGGGCTTGGAAAGTGCATTTTTCCGGCTTTAGGAAGAGGTCAAAGGCGAGGAGTTGTTTAAGGACACGGTGAGTGAGGGCGTCCAGCTGGCTAGGGTTTTTGCAAAGATGAGGATGTCGTCCATGTAGACTACAACTTGTCCTTCTTCAATAAGGTCTCGTAGGACCATATTCATGAAGCGTTGGAAGGTTGCAGGGGAGTTGCAGAGACCAAAGAACATGACAAGAGGTTCATAGAGTCCCAATGGGGTTTTGAAGGTGGCTTTCCATTCGTCGCCTTCCTTGATTCTGATGTTGTTGTATCCCCATTGCACATCAAATTTGGTAAAATAGCGTGCACCTTGGAGTTTATTGATTAGTTTGGGGATGAGTGGCAGTGGGTAAGCATCTTTGACTGTCACTTCGTTGAGTGCGTGGTAATCTTGGACTGGTCGGAGAGATCCGCCTTTCTTCTCTACGAAGAAGAAGGGGCTTGCTACTGGGGCATTAGATTTTCGGATGGTTCCACGTTGTAGGTGTTCTGCTAGGAACTCCGTTAGGGCTTTCATTTTGTCTGGGGTTAGTTGGTAAATCCCACAGTCCTTTCTGGTGGCGTTAGGTTTTAATTCGATGCCATGGTCCCATGGACACCACTGGGGTAGGCGTTGGGCGGCTTGGTCATTGAAGATGCGTTTGTACTGGAGGAACTGTGGGGGATGATTTCTTCTAATGGGCGTGGGGTTTTCATGGTCTGGGCTAGTTGCGTGGCTGTGGTGGTTTTTGCTCGTATGCGGATTGCTGCAGTTCGGAAGGCTTGTTCAAGTTTGTCTTCGAGGTTGAGGGGGTCTTTGTGTTCTGTGGCAATAAATGCGATTGCCGCATGCAAGGGAAAGTCCAGTTCGTTGTGTGTGTCTTCGTGGTTGATTTTGATGCTTTGAATGCGAATGGAGTGGCAAAGGGGTGGTTGCTTGGTGACTTTGCATGTCCTGGGGCAGCGAGATAATTCGAGGGTTCTTTCTCCCAATCATGATTGGGTTGTGGTGGCGTAGCCAATCGGTTCCGAGGATGATGTCATAATTTCCGATGTTAGTGACGTAGAATTCTGCTTGTTGTCATGTTGTGTCAGGGGTTTTCCAATCCTGAGTTGTTGGATTGTGGTATGGGATATCAATCCACCTTTGTTTTCTGAACCATCAACATTTTGGGCTGGTAGAGGTTGTCTGAGGGTTCCAAGGTGAGTTTGTGTCATTTGGCGAAGTTTTCATGGATTATCATTCCTTCAGCGCCGCTATCCACTAGCCGCGTGCACTGATTTCTTTCCCACTGATTTTCCCAACAAGGAACACTTGGAGTGCAATGGAAGGAGAACGTATATTTCTAATCACTTCTGGAGATACAGGGTCCGAGTCAAGAGTATCTAGAATCGCATAGCGATTCAGGGTAGCGTGGGTGGGAAAGCGAACCGTTCCTACAGACAGTGCGGCTGTGGAACGTCTTAAAAATCCGAAGGGGCTGAGCGCGGTCGCTCGATTACGTCCGTTAAGTCGTTCCTCCAAGTTATCACTTGGGCACAGAGACAGGGGCTTCGCTTGGCTCTTCAGGGGTTTCTTCTATTGTAGCCGAGCTTCTTACACGAGTTCCTGGGGTGCCTTGGCGATTAGCTGAGCTTCGATTGTTTTGGTTCTTGCCGATCGTGTTCTTCCTAAGACGGCATTCTCGGGCCATGTGATTAGGTTTGCCGCAATACAGGCACAGCTTCTCTTTGAAGCGCCGTTCGCGTTCTTGCTTCGAAAGTGGGCCCCGGGTTTGTCGGGCGTTCGTCCCGTTCCCCTTGATACAGATTGATCTGCAGGGGTGATTCTTCCCCTGTGGTGGTGCTTCTAGCACGCGGGACATTGTCCCTGGGCGCGGAATGCGGGGGTGTTATAGAGATGATAGACGCGATCGAATTCGCGTGCTTTCTCCACCAATTCTGTTAAGGTGGCGGGCTGGGGCGACAGCCCCAGTAGCTTGGTATGTAGTCCTTGATTGAGATTGACGCGGAAGGCGTACATGCGCGTAGATTCATCTACTCTGGCGCGGGATGCATGGGTGGACCATTCTTGGTACCATTCATTGAAGGGGCGTTCCCTTGACGTAAGGAGTGCATAATAGTCGAGGCTTCTAGCGCCGACTCGGCTGGAATAAAGTGTGCCGCGAAGGTTTTCTTAAAGGTGGCCCAATTCCGTAATTGATTGGCGTCTTCTTTAGCGCTTCATTAGGCGTTCCCGAGCCCAGTCGCGGCCGGGGTTCCAAGTTTAAAGTGTGTCAGGGCGGCAGAGACTTTTCTGCTTTCGTCGGAAAACATTCCATCATTGAGATAGTAGTAGTTGGCTAAGTTGGACCAGAATGTCTCAGCATTGCTGGCTTTGCCGTCAAATGGCTCTGGGGAGGTTCCAAGGGGTTTGTTGATGCCGGAGTTGCCATAGTTGGTGTGCGTGTGACAGGTGGTACTGGGGCTCTTTGTGGCTGGGCAAGGAGTGTCTAAGGGGTGCTGTTGGTAGTCTGGCGCTAGTCTGGGGTGTCGGGAGTGTCATGGTGATGCTAGGTGTCGGTGGGACGTTTCTGCTAGGGGTTACTTGTGAGGTAGATGCTTCTGGTTCGTTGAAGGATCCTGGATGGGCATAGGATGGAGGATACTGTTTCCTCATCTGTGGAGTCGAAGTTTACTGGTCGGTTGTTGTTGTAAACCCACTGTCGTGCAGAGTTACTCCAGCAGACTGGTTTTCCGTTGTAGTCACCTTTTCCAGTGCTGGAGTTGAACTTTTCGATGTGTTCAGCTCCGGGGTGTCCGGCGCGATAGACTTCTGCTGTGATTTCTTGGTTTCCTTCTAAGAAAAACCACTTTCCGTCAAGATTAGAGGTGTAGACTGCCTTGTCTTGCCACTTGGCTATGAAGAAGGGGTCCTCGTCGTCTTGGCTTATATGGGCAGTTGGTTCGAGGAAGTCAAAAGGGATGAGTGCTTGTTCTTCTGGGGTCGGTTTTCTTTTTGTGGTCATCCACTAGATTCTGGGGTTTATCGTCCAGGAGGTGTTGTTCCAGGGATAGAAGATGTTGAAGGCGGGTTCTAGGATGGGGCGATCGGCCGAGTTGTGCCTGATTTGTCTCCGAATATAACAATATTCTTCGTTTACACCGTGTTGGGACAAGGTGGTGCGTACTTTCCAAAGTAGATTTTGGAAGTTTAGTGCTCCTGTCGAGAATTCGCTTGTTTCAGCGAGTGTGTGCGTGTACACCACGTAGGGGTGTTCTCTGTTATTCCACGCCTCTTTACAATGCTCTTTAAATTCAAGTTGTTCCCTTCTATTTCTCGTGGGGAGTACGTCAGACAAGTAGAATTGTTCGGGATAAAAACAGTGCAATTCAACGGTACAGGGGGCACTGTTTCCGAACCACTACTATGCTCTGCTCTAGGGAACGGTCCTATCTGTCTCCGTAATAAAGGGACAGCAGGGTTTGCTGGGGGGCATTGCACTGGGCGAGACTGGGGGGCGTAGACTGGGATTGGAGCTGGGGGTTCTGAGTTCGGGGAGTGTTCGTTTGTTGGAGCAAGGAATATTCCGGGGCTCTGGGGTGTGGTGTTCCAGGTGCGGCTGGTAGATTTGGTTGGGTCGATTGTGACCTTGCAAAGTGGGGTCTTCTTGGCGCCAGGATTTTTACTTTAATGGAAAGGGAGAACTTGAGCTCCAGGGGTCCACAGGACTATGTTTTCTGGAGTGGGTGGTGTGTCTGGGCGGTAGTTGCAATCGCAGACTTCTTTCTTGCACAGGCAATTGGTAGGACGGTATGTGTTCCACTCAGGGGTTCCCCAACCGTCGTTAACTGAAGGGGTGTATTCTGAAGTAGGCAGTGATTCTACTGCTGTAGTGGACGGGGTGGTGCTGGTACTGATGTGGGAGTGGGGTCTAGGTTTCTCTCTCGTTTGGGGGACTTCTGGGTCGGTTTAGTGCTGGGGTGGTGCCGATCAGAGGTGATGGGACGTAGATGTTGGTTGGGTCTATGGTTCTGGGGTCTGAGTTATCAAGGGTGACATCCCAAATGAGGTCGTTCCACTTGTAGGTGTATTCTCTGCCGTCTGCTTGTACAAAGTGGTAGACGGTGCCTTGGCGGGTGGACTGGGAGACTAGCTTAACTTCTGCGAAGGTTAAGCGGACTTCTTCGTGGGTAAGTGGTAGGTTGTAAGGAAGCGCAGGCGTCTTCCTTCGAGAAGGTCTCGTTGATAGCCGAGGGTGCGGGTAAGATGTGGGTTCTCCACAGATAGTCTTCTTCTTCTGTGAGGGTGAGGTTGTTAATGGGTTCTCCCCAATTAGGCGTTGCTTGAGATGCCAATATAATAATTGTTGGCGTGACTGGAAAAGGATGTCGTCGAGGGTTTCGTCCACGAGAGCGTCGTACTCGTGCTGGGGGAGAAGGGTGCCGAAGGGGAGTAGATCGAAAAGGAAAGCCCAGACGTGGGTTTCAGAGGACCAGCAGTCGACTTTGCTGTGACTGTGTGCGTCATGACGTGTCTTTCAGGGAAAAGTTGTTCTAATAGGGTGTCGTAGTGCGGTGCGAGGAGTCGGTGACGGCGGTAGGCAATTTGCCTTTCTTCGTCCTCACGCAGTGTTTGGAGGGACACTAAAACACTTGATTTATATCTCTATGCAACTATACACTTCTAAACTACGCACTGGTAGCTCAGGAGCGGGGTTCGATATAAACGTGTTCTCCGTCAGGGTACACGCGATTGAGGAGAGCTGGGGGTCTACTGGGAGTCTTGGGGAAAAGGTGTAGTGGGTTAGTGTAGGGAAGAGGCGGAAGAGATCGATGATGTGGTTAGTGATCCACTCGATCTCGATGTTCCTGTCCTCGTCAAAGTGGATGCGCCCGTAGTATAGCGCAGGCGACCGTCTAGAAGTCTTGGACGGTGATGAGGGCAAGGGTGTCGTGGTACGCGGCTAGGAAGGGGGGTGGAAGATCTTTAAATTTCTTGGCGAGGGATTCGGCGAAGGAGTAGACAGGCGACCGAAGGGGAAGACGTGGTCCAGGGGGTAGACACCAAGGTTGGAGCAGATAATCAGGGGTTTGAGGGACCACTGTCTGGCGAGATCGTGGTCGGTGACTCCTACTTTGGAGATGTGGTGAACCGGGACGGAAGGGGGTGACAAAGGCAGCAGGTGGGTGTAAGCGGAGGTAGTCGGCGGACGGGATATGTTCAAGGAGGTCGATGCTGGCGGTTAGTCAGTGGAGCGCCAGGTGTGGTGTCCGTCGGGGCTGTGATCACCGAGAACTGGTGAGGGTGTTTATGGGCTCTGATGCCGTTGCGGATGCAGGGAGGGGGTTGGAAGAAGCGTTGGTGTCATAGTTCGGGGGTTCTTCCGATTCCCGGTTCGGGTCAAGGTTCTCAGGGTCAGGGCGAGGAGGAGGAGGGAGAGGAAGGTCCTGAAGCGCAGGACGAGTCGGAGAGAAAGGAGGAGGAGGAAGAGCAGCAGTGCTGCCATCTAGGTACTGGAGTTCTGGGAAGGGGTGCGGACAGGTTCAGCTCCGCTCTTGGGACGAGCTGGGCAAGTTCTGCGAGGTCAGCTGGGTCGGTGGCAATTGGGAGCGAATGTGGGGGAAGGTGAAGTTGTAAGACACTTAACGGACCGGTATGGTCAGGAGGGGTGTTAGAGACTGTCCAGGTGTGGCGAACTTACTGCTGGGTCGACAGTAATTGCTAGGAGGGTTCTGGATGGACAGGGGGAGTGGGTTGACGATACGGGTCGAGTGTCGGGACACAGGGGATTTCAGAGGATACAGGGGAGGGCTTGGGCACTGAGCTGCTTAGTGCAAGGCAGTAAGGGGAGGAGATGATGGGAGTGTCACAAATGGACAGTCTGAGGACTGTCTGCTCATATTGGGAGTCCTTATATACACAGAGATGGTACTCTAGTAAGCGTTATTACTCTAGGGGCTATTCTTGGTCTGTCTTGTTGTTCTAATGGCATAATGCCATCTGTCCTTGGTCTGGATCATCCAACAGGTTGGGGAGGAGTTATTCTGGGCGCTTGGGGTTGTGGCATGCTTCCTTGGGGGTTGTGGCCACTTAGCTTCTCAAGGTATTTTAGGATTGATGCAGATCTGTGGTCAGATCTGTACCTCTGGCGATCCCCTGTTCCGATCTTAGAGATATCTAGATCGTCTAGGGTCCTAGATGTGATCTGGGGATTCCCTTGGGGATTTCCCAAGGGGTTCTCTTTGGATCTATTTGTGTATGGCCTTGCTGGCGCTTTGGGGGTCTGGGGGGGGGCGTTGTGGGAGCATTGGGGTTGTCCCCCTTTGCTGGGTCATCCCCTTTCATTGCAGGGAGGTCTCTGGACATTGTCCTGTCCGTTCCCTTTGATTCCTGTGGTTCCGGAGGTCACTGTTCGTGACAAATACCAGGTCATTCTCGCTACAAGTCGAAGTCGGGTGTACTTCGTCGCCCTTGGTTCAACTTATCGCTCCACTCCTGGAAGACGTACGGGTGCATGCTCTGTTTCCTCATTGTAATCTTCGCCCTTCTCCTCATGTTCACCATCGGACTATCGGGTCTGTTGTAGCAGCGGTGACATTCTCAATGAAGAATGGTCAGATTTAGGTGTGGACACACCAAGGCTTTGATTTCACACCTCAATCAGATGTATATGGGATATATTATGTTCTATTTCAGAGACTGCCTAATGAATGTTGGCTCCTCTGGCAGTGATGTTTACAGCACCTGATATCCCTAGTGATATTCTGCACTGTTCTATCACAAATTGCGATAGATGACACATTACTGCACCATATCTGTCTGATAGATGATACCAGTTCAGCATCACCATATGACTACCAGCGAAACACTGTGTAACAATTGCCATTCAGAATTGCCCACAGTACACGACATGAAAATGCCAAAACCAGGTACTGCGACAATAAATTGGGCAAAGACACTTATAGTCCACAAAGCAATGCTTACTGGATGGTAAGCATAGGTTTCCTGCTCCCGGAAAAACTGAGAGTGTGTGAAGAGAATCCAGATAGAGTGCAGAACCACTGAAAAGAAATGGCTAACTTAGGCCCTGTACGGGAATGAGATTTTTCAACCAAAACTTTACTTCTCAACATTCGAAGGGTCTTTCTGGTAGTTACTAGGGTTGACAACAAAATCCATTGTGACAAGTCTTTTTTAGGGTTACAAGTTGTGTAACACATATGCCTGGGAAAAGTACTGCACCTGTGCCCTTATTTGGACACACCCTCAGAGTTGGCGATTTTTAGCAACCAATTACATATGCTTCTCATGCCGAAAATGGCAGGTGCCCCACAGTCTGGCTTTCCCCTGTGCCTTCCCATGACAGCTGTCATTTTTCACACTCAGCTTAATAGTAAAAGTCATAAACACAAAACAAACTGTAAATACATTAAGTAATCGAATGAAAATGTGGTGAAGTCCACACCTGGGGGATGTAGCAAATGCATGGGCCATTCAACCCGGACTACGCTCATGAAAAGGGGGGCAATCCAGGAGTGGGGGCACATGTACCAGAGGGCAGCGGCACAAGGACATGCAGGGGCGTGCATGAGTACATAAAAAAATTAATAACTTACTTTGCTAAATAATAGCAACCTCAAGGTTTGAACCCATGACTACCTGAATAGCTGACAAGTACTACTGTCACCCACTGCTGAACTGGGCAGCTTAGTCATCCACTGCTGAACCAGGCAGTGTTGAATACACACACAACACTATAATTAGAAATATAGTGGTAATTGCAGGGAAATGAAATGGTTAAGGAGAGCTCACCTGCAAGTTTTGGGGGCAAAATAATGAGATGCTGTGGAGTCCATTGTCTTGGGTTCAGGGGGGTTTGTCATGCTGGAAATCTAGGTTTTGGAGCGTAGCATGAAACTGGCATTCTCAGCACATCATGTGACTGCCATGCTTACCATGCAGTTGTCACACTGTGCAGTCCTCAGGCCTCAGTCCTTATCAATCGTTGAATCAGATCTTGCTAAGTCCCCCACTTGAGTGAAACCAAGGCCCACCTGTCTGCAAACCCAGACCTCCAGCAGGATCCCAGATTCTCTGGGCTCTTTCAACAAGGTTGGCACCGGCAGGTGGATCCCATCTCTCATGCAGCATAGTATAGTTCATGTTCAATTGCAATTTTATTCCCTCCCTCCCTTTTGCTCCATACACTCTGTGAAACTGCATGTTGATATTGTAAATAAAGTTTGCATCGGGATTGAAAAAAAGTGCTCAGTCACGGTGACAATTTGTGACTGCCTGGTTCAGCAGTGGATGACTAAGCTGCCTGGTTCAGCAGTGGGGGACAGTACCACTAGACTACACGGTCATAGTTCAACTATCCAAATTCGGTCTTATATCTTGTCATCACCCATCTTGGGTGTGCACATGCATGCCGTATGTGCAGGCGCCCCAGTCCCCGCTTCTAGCTTGGCACCTGCCCCTGCCTGTCCTTGGACACATGCGTGTGGGTGCAACCACTCCTAGCACCCCCATCGCTCACCACTCCCGCACTTCGCACTCCTGGATTGCCCCCCTTCCTATGAGCATAGTCTGGGTTGAATGGCCCATACATTCGCTGCATCCCCTGGGCATGGACTTCACCACATTTTCAATTACTTAATGTGTTTACAGTTTGTCTACAACTGTAAAAAATACAAAAGGTTTTACTATTAAGCTGAGTGCAAAAAATGACAGCTATTATGGGAAGGCACAGGGGAAAGCCAGACTGTGGGGCACCTGCCATTTTCGGCGTGAGAAGCGTATGTAATCAGTTGCTAAAAATCGCCAACTCACCCTCAGTCAGACAGTCACGCTATGTCACAGTGGAAATTTGACCCCCTTTGGTTGGCAAGCATGACACCAGCATGACAAACAAGCATTTTTTTATATCACAACACAATGCATTTTTTGTCAAAAAAAGTTGATATATATGTAGTTATAGGGTACTATATACAGTGTACAAAGTCTGATAGCAGTTGAATAAAAAATGAGTGAGTAAGTGATGGTGTCCAACTGAGGGGGGTGTCCAAATAAGGTGGCAGTCATGTATCAGTCACGTGTATATCATGCATCATACACCTCATGACTGCCAGGCAAATGCTGAAAGAAAAACTCGTATTATGTCATATTACAATGAATGCCCCTGTCACGCTAGTCACCTCCGGAAAACCCCGAAGTTCAAGAAGATGAAAGTTCAAGTGAAAATTTTCGTTGCCGTACAGGGCCTAATATAAAGGACAAGAACGAGACAAGATCTGGCATGGGACTCGTTTCTTTGATTTTGGACATGTCCCCAGGGCATTCGTCGTCATAGTTGTAGAGGTAAACAAACTGCGCCTGAGAGGGTGGGAGTAAGGGTACTCACCCCGAGGGCGACAAGACCGGGCCTTGGACACATTCGCTGCCACGCTCAAGTCCTAAGCACCTGGTTCGCATCGGAGCGAGGTACTATTCTGTATCCACGGGGTAGCTTGCACGGCCCTTGCCAAAGAAGCCGTGCAGCATGATGGTCAGGATGTTGATCGTTGCCGCGAGAGATTTACGCACCAGGTGCTACCGGGGCACGCGTGCCAGTCAGCGAGGACGGGCTCGGTGATGGTCATCCACGCGAGGGGCGTAAGTGCAATGGTCGTACCGCCGCCGATGAGCGGGTGTGACTGGCGCATGTCCCACGCATCGCCAGAGGTGCACGCCTTCCTTGGCGTGAGGCGTACCCTGCTCGAAGAGGTTGCCACCTAGAAGTTATTCTCATCGATATTTGAAGTTGGGCCTTCCTGAAGGAAATCACCAAATAGGAGGAAAGGCCTGGACGAGAGTGAAAAACTCAGAATGAGAAAAAATTGAGGAGTTCTCTGCGAGGCTAAGAATGTCTAGAGAGTGAAAATTCTGGTGCGCAAACACCGCAGGGGTCTTGGTTTCACGGCGGCCCAATGAATTGCAAATGCTGCAGGGATACAACTGTAGGCGCCCTTTTCGCTTATTCATCGTTGTCAACGCGACACCAGGGAGTGCCGTCATAATGAACCCCTTCTCCCCGCTGCCGCTCCTCGTATTCTTCTCTCCTCACTCTGGACCACAATGATCATCATCCTCGCCATCCTTGCAGCCACCCGTGCAACCCCTCTTGGCCAATCATCACCTCTTGTCTACGGAGACAAATTTCAAGCACCCTCCTGTAGTGATCCTGATGGTTGCAGGTCGCTCTTCGACATTATACGCAGCTGCATCCTCACCGTATTCCTGTGCACATGGGCCTCTGTGCACCCTAATATCCCAAGTCCTGACGAGCGGTGGCCAAGAATCACAGTGCGACGTGTAGGGCTTATGCTTGCCGCCCTTATCATGCCAGAAGTAATCATTGGATGGGCGCTGCGTCAACGACTGGCTGCCATTAGACTTTCAGAGGAACACAAAGGTGAGTACTAAAAACTGAGGGTGAAATCAATAGTGACCATTAGACACAGAAAAGGGATGGACGACCACTCACGGTTTCTTTGCCATAATGGGTGGTTTTAGGGAATACGATGGAAACCAACCCGTCCGAGTGCTGTTGCCCGCACAGCTACAATCTTATTCTCTGACCGGCAATGGTGATTTCCCAAAGATTTCGAAAGCGGAGATCGAGGACAAGAGCAAGGGAGATGCCATCTCGAAAGCCGTCGTCATCCTGCAAACTGGCTGGTTTGTGACACAGTGCATCGTTCGGATTGTTCAAGGCCTACCGATCACCGAGCTGGAGCTTGTCACTGTTGCCTTTGCAACTCTCAATTTCGTGATCTACCTCTTGTGGTGGGACAAGCCGCTGAATGTGCAACGAGGGGTACGAGTATACAAGCAACGGATAACTGAACGGCCCATAGATGATGGGGATGTCGAAGCTGACATGGAATATTGGGACGCACTTCTCGAGGCACTTTCCGAGCTTCCAGCTGCAATTGCCGATGGGCCATTAACTCGCGAATTGCCCCGAGTCCCATGGCTATTCCGTGTTATTTTTTGGCCAATCATCAAGCCCCTACAACTCCTGAGTATTATGAAACCGAAGTACGAGAACTTGAAGAGGGTCCCCACATTTTATCCTGACTTGTGGCCGACGCGCACGCTAGTTGTCGGATTGGCCCTTGTGGCGAGCATCGCATCGGCCTTCGGTGGCATTCATTGCCTTGGATTATTACTCACTTTTCCCTCTAGCACTGAGCGAACCCTCTGGCGTGTCGCTTCTATCTCTATAGCCGGTATCCCAATTACGCTTTCCCTATTCTTTGCCCCACGACCCTTCTTGAGACGCAAATATCCGGACACTCTGATATTTCTCGATTTTATCCTGTACTCACAGATAGGCCTCTATATACTTTGTCGATTGGTGTTGCTTATACTTCCTTTCCTGGCTCTTAGATTGATTCCTCCTGCAGCCTACCGTATTATACACTGGACTTCGTTCATCCCGCATGTATAATTCACCCTTTACGCCCATCATCATGCTCACTACAGGATAATGGCGCAGTAGTATTATACTGTAGAGTTTTGTTGACCCTTGTCACCGTTGACACAAGGGAGGGCGTGATACAAAGTATCATACAATATCTTCTGTCGCTGTCACATTTCCTGGAATTTACTCTCACTGATCCTTGAAGTTGGGCCTTGTCAGGGACTTCACTAAATTGGAGAGGAGAAGATGACCAAGATGGAAACCGATATATTCCAGGATGAGAGGAATCGAAAGGTCACGTTCTCCGGAAGAACGGTAAAATTGAGGTGTTGGCACATCAAGGTTTTGATTTCGCACCTCAATCGGATGCGTATGGGACATGTTACGTTCTATTTCAGAGGCTGCCTAATGAATGTTGGCTCCTCCGGCAGCAATGTTTACAGCACCCGATATCCCTAGTGACATTCTGCACTGTTCTATCACAAATTGCGATATAGACAACACATTACTGCGCCGTATTTGTCTGATGGATGATACTAGTTCAGCATCGCCATACGACCACCGGGGAAACTCTGTATAACAATGGCGCAACGCAACGATCGCCGTCCAGAATTGCCCACAGCGCACGACGTGAAAAAGCCAAAACCAGGTACTGCGACAATAAAAACACACGTACTGAGAGTGTGCGAAGAGAATCCAGATAGAGTGCAGAGCCACTGAAAAGAAATGGCTAATAGTTGTAGAGGTGAACAAACTGCGCCTGAGAGGGAGAGTAAGGGTACTCAACCTGAGGGCGACCAGACCGGGCATTGGACACCCTCGCTGCCACGCTCAAGCCCTTTAAGCACCTGGTTCGCATCGGAGCGAGGTACGATTCTGTATCCACATGTACGGATGAAACCGCTGGCATCAGAACCAGAAATGTGTGGAACAACGGCAGCCGCTAGCCGCTGCGGGGTGGCATGCACGGCCATTGTCAAAGAAGCCATGCAGCACGATGGTCAGGATGTTGATCGTTGCCGCGAGAGATTCACGTACCAGATGCTACCGGTCCACGTGTGCCAGTTAGCGAGGATGGGCTCGGTGATGATCATCCACGCGAGGAGCGTAAGTGCAACGGTCATACCGCCGCCGATGAGCAGGTGTGACTGGCGCATGTTCCACGCGTCGCTGAAGAGGTGCACGTCTTCCTTGGCGTGAGGCGTACCCTGGTCGATGGGTGGAAGGAACGAGTTGATCATGCACCGCAGACAGTATTTCGAAGTGCGGAGTGGACATATGTACAGATGCGGGACGACGTTGAGAGATATGAGAAGCGATGGAAGAGTCGAATTTCAGCACATCCACCATCATGATATACGTAAGCCGGAAAGAGTCCGGCTTAGTCGGCAACAATCCACCACTCACTTACCCTTGAGATATACAGTAAGAGCATGTTCTTGACATCCATGAGGATGCGGGGATCGTGTTCTCTGACTCCTACTGCCGACGGGAGCATGACCTCCAGAATGGCCCCACAAAAGTTGCTTCACGCTTGCCGAGTGCCATCCACTGCGAAAGTCGGAGAAGCAGCCATCAGCGACGATAATGAGGCTGGCGCGAAATGATTCCTTATGTTCGGCACATCATGTCAGTCTGGCAGTACAGCGGGTGAGCGGGCACTTCCGTCGGCTGTTTGTGGTTGCCTCGCACCAGGCGCCGTTCTGGCACACACGCTGGCGGAGGTTCTATACTATGCTGCGTGGTGGAAGAAGCGGCCCCCGGAGCTAAAGGGACCCAGGGATGTGCAAGGTCGCTCCCGAGTGCTTGCACTGTAACGTTCAGTCACTGGGAGATGCCGCACCCCAGCGTGGCAACGAGCGGGAAAAGGTCACAACTCCAACATCACCGCTGCAAGGTGTGTACTCAGAAGCCACTCGTCGTAAAATTTCCGAACGCAATATAATGGTTCAGATTGTTGTTGACGTCATTTTGAAGATGTCTAGGCCGCAAATCCATGCTAAATACGATACTCGATCCTATGGGAGGCATTATATGGGTTCTCTGCCTTCCGAAACCTCCAAGAACGTCCTGGATCTGAAGTTTCCTACCCTTAAGCCTCACAAGTGCGATTCTTCCTAGGATCTACGTAGCTCTCCCGGCGGCAAAAATATGATCGAGCTCAGCCTGACACAGGACGAGGAGGGCAGAAATGGGTCGACGAGCGTAATCGTCTTAGGTACGCCGTTCTGCTCGCATTCATCCTTACGGTATTCTAGGATGATAATGACCTTCTCTTTCCTGTCCTGTCACTTCTGCGCGGCCCGTACACGCATACGACAGCTGGCAAGATCCTCGCCCGGCCCCTCCCAGTTCGAGTGCGACATCCAAACGGTCGTCATCATTCCCACCTACCCGAGAGTGTTACAAATCGCATTCGAGATCGTCTCGCGCACCTCCGTTCCGATTGATACGAGCGACGACGCGCAGATGCTCACGCTGGTTGAGAATTCGATCCGGACCAAGCTCGTCACGTGGTAATGTGCCGTCTGCGCTCGGCGCGCTCCGCACCGTCGCAGCGCACGACGCGGGCGTGCGCATGGTCGGCATCAAGCTTTACACGGCGTGTTACACGTACGTGTAGAAGGTCCCCAGGGGCGAGACCGAGGACAGCTGCATCCTGTCTGGCGTCAAGCTGGACAAGGACATCGTGCATTCGCGGATGCGCCGCCGCATACTCAAGCCGCGCATCATGTTCCTTGACTCCCGTGTGTGCAGTATTCGTACACGACAGCTGGCAAGATGCTTGCCCGGTCGGTCGTGCAGCTCGAGCGCGACATCCGTTCGATCGTTATTATCTCCGCTTACAAGAAGACGTCACAAAGCGCGCTCGAGATTGTCTCGCGCATGTCCGTCCAGAGCGACACGAGCGATGACGCACGGCGAAGATGCTCGCACTGATCGAGAGCTCGTTCGAGACCAAGTTCGTTGTGTCACTGTGCGCCGGTCTGCACCCGGGCCCGGGCCGTCGCGGTGGATGGCGCAGGCAGGCAGGCACATGCCGGTGGTCGACATCAGGTGCTACTAGCGCTACTCCCTTGTGGAGAAGATTGCCGCCAGCCTGTCAGGCCATGTCAGGTGTCGCGCTTAACGAGGACGTCATACACCCGCGGATGCGCCGCAGCATACACCAGCCCCGTATCGTGCTCCTCGACTGCAGTGCCCGGCGCTCACGTATCAGAAGGGCGAGAACCACTGGCAGAGAACATCGAGATATTGAATAAGACCGATTTTGCGCGGATCGATGGTTGATCTCATTCTCGGAATGTGGCATCTCAGGCACCCGGCTTTTCCATTTAGATGCAAACCTTCGACACGTTTTCACAAAATCATGATGGGAACAATGCTCTGAGTTAATCTCTCTGTCAAATACCTCCTTTTCAGGACAAGTCTAGGCTCTCCCTTGTTATATCCTGTGGTGCTGACTCCGACTTGTAGGCGCTAGGACACTGCCTTATATACTAGGCGCCTATCTCACACATGCCATCATCTAGTCAACACTTAGTCAAACCCCCCTTCCCCCGCCACTTCTCATACTCCTCTCCCTTATCATTTCGGTGCCGCGATGCTCTTCATTCTTGCCTTCCTTGCAGCCACCCGCGCATCTCCTCTCTCAATACCATCACCTCTTGTCTTGAGAGACGAACTTCAAGCACCCTCCTGCAAGTGTGACGATCCTGGAGGGCGAAGGTCGCTCATGAACATTATACACAGCTCTTTGCTCACCATCCTCTTGTGCACGTGGGCTTCTGTGCACCCAAACATCCCCAGTCCCGACGAGAGGTGGCCAAGCATCGCATTCCGACGCATCAGACTTATGCTTGCTGCGCTCATCATGCCAGAAGCAATTTTTGCATGGGCGCTTAGACAACGACTGGCTGCTCGCCGACTTGCGAAGGAACATGAAGGCGAGTCCTAAAAACTGAGGGCGAAAATAAATGATGACCACATAACACAGGAGAGGGATGGACAATTACCCACGGTTTCTTCGCGGTTATGGGTGGGTTTATGGAATACGAGGGAAACAAGCCCATTCGAGTGCTGTTGCCCCATGAGCTACACTCGTATTCTCTGTCAGGCAATGGCGATTTCCCAAGGATATCGAAAGCGGAGATCAAGGACAAGAGCAAGGGAAACCTCATCTCCAAAGCGGTCGTCATCCTGCAAACCGGCTGGTTCGTGATACAGTGCATCGCTCGACCATTCCAAGGCCTAGAAACCACCCAATTGGAGCTCGTCACGGTTGCTTTCGCAACTATCAACTTTTTTATATACGTCATGTGGTTCGAGAAGCCGTTGGATGTGCAATGTGCGGTGCGGGTATACAAGAAACCAACGACCGACGAGCCCATAGACCCGGACGGTGAAACTGTCGAGGCTAGAGTTGGATTTTGGGCCGCGCTTGGTGATGCACTCTCCAAACTTCCTTCCGCTATCGCCAAGGGGCCCATGGTCAACGTATCGAATCCAGACTCCTCGTGGCCACGCCGTGTTTTCGTATGGTCATTCATCAAGACCCAACAAATCCTTGGTATAGAAATATGGAAACAAGGTTCTGCGGACTTGAAGAAGAGGGTCCCCACGTTTTATCCTGAAACGTGGGAGGGGAGCCCTTTCTGGGGATTGTTCTCTGCGACCCTCATGGCGTTGCCCTTTGGTGGCATTCACTGTCTTGGATCGTCCTTCATCTTTCCCTCTACCATTGAACAAACCGTCTGGCGTATCACTTCCGCCTCTATAGTTGGTGTCCCAATTATACTTCTCCTATGGTTATATGCAGTGTTCTGGGTTAAAGATATATCTTCAAACCATCGAGCCTTGCGTCTTTTCTTTCATCTTTTGCGTTATATCTTGCGCTTACAAGTGTGCGCTTATTTTCTTTGTCGATTTTCTTTGCTTGTACTCCCTTTCCTATGTCTCAGGTCGCTCCCGGATACAGCCTATGATGTTGTAGATTGGGCTTTATTCATTCCACACATACAAATTACGTCTTAGCGGACTCATCTTCGTCATCATCATACACACCAGTACGCAATGGCTTCGTAACATTTCGAAGTTGGTTGACCGTTACAAATACAGCAGGCATAGTACAACATTTGTCGTCGTCGTTTCCTAGGATCCACTCTCATTGATCCTTGAAGTTGGGCCTTGCTAAGTGACATACCCAAATCGGAGAGGCAATGGCGAAAGTGGAAAGTGGAATATTTCAGGATGAGAAGGATGGAAAAGCCCTCTGCGGGGTGAAGAGACTCTGGAGAAAAGATTCAGATGTACAAACACCACCGAGGCCTTGATTCCACAGAAACCCGATGGAATGTGTAAGGCGTATGTTGCGCCCGATTCCTGAACCCGCTTACAATAACGATGTCCGCCTTTCACCAAACAAAATCATGATACACGTTTATTGCCTAGTAATATCCTGCACTGCATTAGAAACTGTATACATGTAAGGGTTGCCGTTCCATGAGTGTCTGATGGGTGATAGTTCAGCTTCCCGATACCGCCATCAGCGAATCTCTATGAATGACAACGGCACAGACACCACGATCACCGTACAGAACTGTCCAGACATATGCCAGCAAAAGGAAAAAACCGGGTGTTGTAGCAATAAAACAGACAAGGCCCTCACCGTCCGCAACTCAGTACAGCACAAAGACTGGTACTCAGGCTCTGCCATTCCGTCGTCGGCGGTGAGTGGGTGCCACGTGTTCTACACGTTGCGGAGGAGGATTATGCCCTCCTTGGCGTGCAGCCTACCCTGTTCAATCGAAGGAAAGAAGGCGCTGCGCAAGCGGTCCGCGATATGAATGAGCCGATGATGAGAACGAGGGCCCTGTCAGGGCCAGAGTGCCGCGAGTGCCGCGTTCCCCGGTCCGCGTGAATTCCGCGTGAGTCACGCCTGATCATGTGATCCTCTGAATGCAGAACCTCCTATTCGTCTCCCACCTCATCCCCTGTGCTTATCATCATTATTTCTGTCCTCGCTGCTACCCGACAGTAAAGCTGGCTAGAATTACATCAGAAAGAAGAACTGGATGCGCACGGCCCAAGTTTGGGATCATTATGTTGAGCAGTAGTTGCCACACTCAAGCGGCATGCCAAATGTAACAACTCCAACCTCACCACTCAAAAGTGTGTACAGAGATGTCACTTGCCCAGATACCGAGTGGCATGTCATAAACCAGATATCGATGTCATCTGAACATCTCTGGACCCCAAATCCATGCTAAAAACGATCCCATCATGTCAATGAGGTTCTTCGCGAGATCAAAGTTGCTCACCCTGCTGCAGAAAATATGATCAAGCTCAGCCCAACCCAGGACGAAGAGTGCAGACTCGGAGACGGGACGACGAGCATGACTGTCTTGGCTATGCTATCCTTCTCGCATTCGTTCACATGATGCTTTAGGGATAATAACCCTCTCCTCCCTACTACTCTCCTGCGTGGCCACCCATACGTGTACGACAGCGGGAAAAATCCTCGTCCAGTCCCTCTTGCAGCTCGAGGTGTCCATTCGGTCGTCATCCCCGATTACGTCAATGGTACAAATGCGCCACTCGGGATCGCCTTTGCGCCTCCATCCCGATCGACACGAGCGACGACGCGCAGATACTCGCGTTGATAAATGGTTTTGATCGGGACCAACTTCGTCGTGCGCTGGGTGGACCTGATATGCCGCCTCGCGCTCGACGCACTGGCAGCCCGCACCGTCGTGGCAGATGACGCGAGCATGTGCATGGTCGGCATCAAGTGCTACATCTGTCGCCCGCAATGTCGTCTTCAACTTGACGCTTGTCCCTCGTGGCACTGGCGGTGCGGTTGAGATGGTCATCACGGTCGGTCCCCATGCGCACGGGCGGGATGATCAGCTTTTGAGCTTCTTGAAAAAAAAGAGGGTTTCTTTGTGCTTCTTTCCTCCTAAAAATGAATTTGTGAATGAAGTTTTTTTTGAGGTCTAGGTTCCTTTTCAGCTTTTCGACTCGTACGAGTACAAAAAAGTAAGTAGCAGGTTTCCTGATGTTTTTGCTTGTACAAGCCACGCTTGTCATATTGCATGCGGATGACGTCGTCCAGGCGACGTGGATGACGATGGCAAGAGCAGGGCGCGCCTCCTTAAGAGCCTGTATGGGGTGATTGTCGCCGATCAAGATATTTCGTGTTCACTAGCAGTGACGAATTGTAGCATGACCCCTCATTCAATCTAGTTTCTCATGCGCGAGTTCTCGACGACTTGCAAGGAATACACCAAGACACAAATAAAAACCAAACTCCGTTGAGCTGAACCCAACTTGAAATAATCTACTACTGTAAACAAAATTACTATCATACAAGTGTGCAGTTCAGTGCCAGCGCTTGCATCACAATACTTCGGTGGGAAATCAATTCCCAGGACACTAGGCGCCCATTCACCTATTTATTCATCGGGGTCCACACGAGGATGGGGAATACTGCCATCAAACGCCTTCTCCCCACCGCCGCTCCACATATTCTTCCCACTCTTCTCACGTCTGGGTCACGATGATCATCATCCTCGTCGTCCTCGCAGCCACCCGTGCATCTCCTCATGGCCTGCCATCACCTCTTGCTTCCAGAGACCAAGTTCAAGCACCCTCCTGTGATCCTAATGGTTCCAGGTCGCTCTTCGACATCATACGCAGTTGCATCCTCACCATCCTCCTGTGCACATGGGCCTCTGTGCACCCCAATATCCCAAGTCCTGACGAGCGGTGGCCAAGAATCGCAATGCGACGTGTTGGACTTATGCTTGCCGCCCTTATCATGCCAGAAGTAATCATTGGGTGGGCACTGCGTCAACGATTGACTGCCATTAGACTAGCAGAGGAACACAAAGGCGAGTACTAAAACTGAGGGTAGCATCAATAATGACCATTAGACACAGAAAAGGGTTGGACGATCACACACGGTTTCTTTGCGATTATGGGTGGTTTCATGGAATACGATGGAAACCAACCCGTTCGAGTGCTGTTGCCCGAACAGCTACCATCCTATTCTCTGACGGGAAATGGTGATTTCCCAAAGATTTCGAAAGCGGAGATCGAGGACAAGAGCAAGGGAGATGCCATCTCGAAAACAGTCGTCATCCTGCAAACTGGCTGGTTTGTGACACAATGCATCGCTCGAGTCGTCCAAGGTCTACCAATCACCGAGCTGGAGCTTGTCACTGTTGCCTTTGCAACTCTCAATATTGTTATATACGTGCTGTGGTGGCACAAGCCGCTGAATGTACAACGAGGAGTGCGAGTATACAAGCAACGGACAACTGAACAGCCCATAGATGATGGGGATGTCGAAGCTGACGCGGAATATTGGGACGCACTTTTCGAGGCACTTTCCAAGCTTCCAGCTGCAATTGCCGATGGGCCAATAACTCGCGAATTTCCTCGAATCCCGTGGCTACTCCGTATCATCTCTTGGCCATTCGTCATTCCACCACAATTCCTGTGTATTGGAATACCGGAACAGGAGTACGAGAACTTGAAGAGGGTCATCACATTTTATCCTGACTTGTGGCCGACGCGCACGATGGCTGTCGGATTGGCCCTTGTGGCGGCAATCGCATCGGCCTTCGGGGGCATTCATTGCCTTGGATTATTACTCACTTTTCCCTCTAGCATTGAGCGAACCCTCTGGCGTGTCGCTTCCGTCTCTATATTTGTTGTACCAATTACGCTTTCTCTATCCTTCGTCCCACTATTCGTGAGGGGGGGTAAATATCGAAAGGCTGTGTTGTATGTCCTCGAATTTATCCTAAACTCACAAATAGGCCTCTATATACTTTGTCGACTGGCGTTGCTCATACTCCCTTTGCTGGCTCTTAGATCGCTTCCTCCTGCAGCCTACCATGTTGTACACTGGACTTCATTTATCCCACATGTATGATTTACCCTTTCAATTACTCCCATCATTGTGCTCACCACAAGTTGGCATGCGCCGGAGATGGTCTTTCGAAGGGCGGGATGCCATGGATGTACACATGGATGCGGGACGACGTCAGCCGGCGTTGGGAAGATATGGGTTATGGAAGAGTCGAATTCTCAGCATCCATTCACCATATGTGTACTAGTAGTAAGCGAGAAAGAGGGATGTTGAGGGGACAACAAACTACCACTCACTCACCTTGAGATCGGATGAGAGTGAGTTCTCGACATCAATGAGGATGCGGGGATCGTATGTTCTGACTACAGTAGCACTGCCGACAGGAGAATGATCTCCAGAACGGCCCCAAGCTCCACTGCCCAACAAAAAAGTTGCTTGATGCGCGCCGATGTGCCGTCCACCACAACCACGTTGCGAAAGTTAGAGAAGCGGCCATCGGTGACGGTGACAGCAATGAGGCTGGTGCGAACGATTCCTTCTAACCCATCATCGTGCTCCCCACGATGCAACGGCTCGGTAATCACGGTGACAGACCACTGGTCTCATAAAGCTTATAGGCGAAAAATCAACTTTATAAAGTACAAATGCATCAAGAAGTTGCTGTCAAGGACAACAAAGGGAAGGCGTTGAGAGGCTACTCAGAGGCAGTCAGCATACTCGGCCGGTCGTAAAAAATCTGTCTGCTCCGCTGCAGAAGGTCCACCAGGGATCTAACCCCATCTCAGGGGGGTCCCTTTCGCCGACCCAGTTGATCCGCACGCTCGTAAACTTCCCCCTGACCACAAGCTCGTCCAGTGGTTCTTCTGGTCTACCATTCACTTTTCCGCTACCCCGGCTCTCTCTGGGCCGTCGCTCGCCAACAAAGTATTCCCGGACACCCGGGACGTCCGAAAGCAGTGCTGTACACTCTGTGAGCCCAGGAGAGAGCGCGATCCTTTCGTCGCCCGTGCGGATGGTGATAGGCCCGCGGAAGCAAGGGGGGAGGGAGACGAAGACGTCTCCATAGTCGGCGTGTAGTTCAATGTCGAGGGATGGGCGCTCATACGGCCGTCCGTTGGGAGAAGGCGCGTGCTGTCGTGAGTACATAATTTTTTTTTCCAGCTCGTCCTATGCATAGGCACGCACCACTTTGGCACGAACCCGGCCGTTATCGCTAGACATGGCCAAGGAAACTCGCTTCGACTCGGCGCTCCCGTCATGGATGACCCATACTTCGGCATTGATAGATCCGCTCGTCGTGTGGAGGGAAACGTTCTTTCGGTCAGTGTCAGGCGCAGACGAGGGTGGCGGCGGCAAAGCAAGGTCGACAATATACCGCCCTTCCACTGAGCTATCCCGCTTGACTACAAGGAGGAAGTTGGTGTAGGGGATGCCGAGCCGCCTGATCTCAGAAAGCGGAGAATCTGGGTCCTAGATTTACAAAGGACAGAAATTGGCGAAGGGTTAGAATCCGCTCATGGTTCGAATTGCTATCTCGTGACATGGATATTACGTACGCCAACGCAGGTATCGGCTTCTGCGTAATCCGGTGGTTCCTCTGGACTTTTACCAGCAGTCAACTCGTTTCCCAAAGTCGCCATCGATGGGACAGCAGCTAAAAGGGAGAGAGAGAAGGGGGGGGGGCATGTTCAACGAGAGCTCGAAACAAAACCGTTTGGAGACAGCCAAACGCGGAACAGCGCTTACTGGTCGCAAGCGATAGTATTGCTTGTCACGGTGTTTCGTGTTTTCGGGACAATGGGAGCCAGCTCTCCGTCAGTCAGTCAACTATCACTTGACTGGCGGTTGAACGTCTGCTTCCGTTTCTCTGGACCCGGTGAAGGAGAGACATAGCAAGTGACAGTGAACCGCCCTTGCTGCGCCGTGCCACGCGCCCACGATCACGTGCGCTCGCGATGCTGGCAAGCTCCAGACTTAGGCCTCGAGGAATCACGGACGACCACTTACCCTACACTAGGTGTGGTCCTCCATGGCTCCGCCTTATGTGGTGCACAGTTCAGGGTGCTCCAGTCGAAGGGCACGGACCTTTGGAATGTGGCGTACGTGCATAATAGAGCGGCTCGGGTCTCTTCCAGAGTCTTCCTTCACGACTTGAGCTTGCCGCGAGCAATGCCAAATTCCACAGGGGCTGCACTGGGGCCGCGGACAGACAGCTTATCTTGACGGCGATCCAGTATTCCTCATGCGGACGATGTGATGCCTCAGCCGGGTTCATCAGTACTAAGCGCCACGTAATCGCGAGCATCTCGACATATCTCACCATTGGGATGGGTACAACACGAGCCCTACACCGACTGGCGGAATTTCAAAGTTCCTCAGATGCCATTTCACTTCTCGTACGATATCCAGGACCATTTGTGCCTCAGTCTTTCACCCCAAAGACTGAGTTTCTCCACCAGTTCAGTCTAGTCTACGGAGAAAAAGGGTCGACTCGGATATGCCCTCAAGCAGGATGATAGCTGGGTAAGCATCGTGCACACATGGTTATTCTTATCATCTCACCACGCTGCTTAGCCTTTAAGATAGATCTAGATGACTTCCTACAAGCCATGAATATGCTCCTCGCCGGCCAGCAGCGTTCATCATTAACCCACGTCGCTACAAGCGAGTCCTCTTATTAGTCTCGTGTGCCTACCTAAGATGAATCGATTTGTCTCCGTGTCATCGTCCTTTTTTTCTCCCAAGCCCAGAGAAGAGGTCCGCTATTGCTGGTCTGCGAATGGATGTTAGGTCTTGGGATGTGACAGCCTTTTGCTTGTGCAAGTCTCGGCTTTTACAATAAAGCCGGTTGATAAGGCGACTGTTCCTGGGTCGACTCACCAATGTTGGACTCGTTAACTATCGTATTCGACGTACGTCGTGGGATCGTTTGCAAAAGTAAAATATATAACAGTAAAGCAAGAGAGGGTATGTAAGTTACACTCCGACGAGAGACTGCGGGCGCAACTTCTCTGCTCGTCAATATTCTTTACCGAATTGGCCGAATTAAAAGAGTTTGTTACGGTCGTTAGGTCGACATGTGTAGGTTCGAGTGGGCTGATCGTCCGTCTTGGGTGAGAACACAATTTACTCTAGTTGTGTGCGTGAGAACTGAGGCGAAATGACTACAAATCATTATACGTAAAAGTTGTCCCAGCGACCCTGAATGGCATCCCTGATAGAGTGTCCGTGGTGTACATATACATTACCCAGTATAAAGTCCAAATATTATGATATCATATCTGCTGTCCATTGCGTCCGTTGCGGATCTCATCTGCGCATGTCCGTGTCCGTAGCTCCGAGTCTGCGCTCCGAGCTCAATTTCAAAACACTCTCTGCAGACCACCCCAGAGAGTCTCCCACAAGTTCTTCTCAGGAGGCTTCATCTCCTCTAGCTCCTCTTCGCCGACCCAGTTGATTCGCAAGCTGCTCGTCACCCCGTCCACTATCAGCGAGTCCCGCGGTTCTTCCGGGCACTCACTGGCAAATCGGCCCTTGTCCGAGTCGCCCTCCTGGCACTTTTCTTTGCGCGGTGGGCCGCCGACAAAGTATACCCGGCTTTTCTGGATGTCCATGAGCGGGACCGTGCATGCCTCGAGATCCGGGGAGAACGCGATCCGTTCGTGAGAACTGAGAATGGTGATAGTCCCGCGGAAGCAACGGGGGAGCGAAACGGAGACATCTCTATGCCAAGAAAATACTTCTATGTTGACGGATGGACGCGCGTGGCTGTTCCCGGCGGGGTAGGAAGGGTCGTGCTATTTCCCCCCCTCATTTCTCAGACAAAGATGGGGATGAGGAGTCCGAGAGGAACGCACCACTTGTACATCGATCGAACCCCTATAGCTACAAAACTCCATGAGGGCCCGCTTCGAATGACCGTTCTCGTCGTGGATGATCCATATCTCTGTAGAAATGGACCCGCTCGTCGTGTGTAGGGAGAGATTGTAATCTTCGGCTGGCGACTTGGAATCTACAGAATTCTGGGGGGGTAAGGAGAGGTCGAGGGCGTATTGTCGTTCGACGGCGGTAATCGGTCTAAATGCCCGTAGATAGTTGGTCGGCACGATGCCACGTCTGTTGACCTCAGCTAGCAAAGACGTAGGCTCCTGCATGCCCACAGATGGAAGCTTTGTGAGATCCAAGGCCAATGGTATATGTGTATGGGATATTACGTACGCCAGCATCAGGGGTAAGATGGAGGTCGTCCAGAGGTGATTTGAAGCTCAGATCGGTGAAGGCACGCGATTCTTTGCTCGAAGTCGACATTACTGTGACAGAAATCGGAGAGGTCGTGCAAGAGAGTGGGTGTATGAAAAAAAACGAGGGTTCAGGGCCATCTGCACTGCGGCAGCAGCGGCACTGGCACGACATCGCAATTTGCACTGCTACCTAGCCAAATGTGGAACGGCGCTTATAGAAGAGAGGGATGCTTGGGCGCTTTGTTTTGAAGGTTTCCCCGGCGGTACAAGACTTTAAAAAGCGCATCTCCATATTCATTCTTATGGAGACGCAGCCGTCGCCGGAATGATGACAACGACGACGACGAGGTTTCCATCGGCCAACAATTCCGCGCCTGGAACCTTCGGCTGATGACACGAATACCCGTGCGCTCTTGAGCACGGGCTGGATCGCCGCATGGCCTCCGAATCGTGGGATTTGCATCCGACTGGTGAAGGCAAAAGTTCTTCAAGACAAGTGCTCTACAACTGTTTTTGGAGAAGCTCGGCTTCACTGACAAAGACAGGTATAGAGCACCGATTCATACGTGAGGCGGGTCAGAGTCAGTGATCGATTCTTAGGAGCCGCATTTTTGGGGATCTCGGGGTGAGGGTGAAGAGTTGTAGTAGATGAACATGGGGAGGAGAGAGACAGTTTGCGGTCACTTGCGGTCTTCCGAAGCGGTGCACGGCGATTGGACGCTCAATCGAGCGTCTGACAACGTTGTCTGGGGGGGCACTGGAGGCGTCCGTCCGGTCCTGAGTGTACTCGAGCATGTGCTCAAAACGTAGGATTTGCGTATTGAAAACAAAACTAATAGGAAACAAAATGCGGAATATCGCGACATGCGACCTGCAACGTGCCCAGAACTGTTCTATGTAAAGATATGCCGGGCCTGCGCACCGCCTCGCCACCCCTACGCAGATGTCGTTCTCGCTGCGGCCTTGAGAGCAAGGAGCGTCTCCTGCGAACCGTGCCCATCGCCCGACGTGTACGTTACCCTGCCTATCGCAAATCCATTGAACTCGGTCGCCGCGCATATCGTGTATGCGCCCATGTTGTCAAATGCCAGCCAGTCCCCGACACGCAACCGTTCCGGAAGCAACACCGAAGTATAAACACAGTCGATAGAACTGCATGTTGGGCCCCACACACTGCTTTGTCGAAGACTCTCCGTTCCAGAAAAGTGGAACGAACCGTTCATAGACAAGACGTAAGGATGAACCTTCTGAAGGGGGTGGAAGAGGACGTTGAGCGTTCCGTACACTCCATCATTGATATAAACTGAAGGTGAAAACCTGTGAGTTTTTACAAATTACGGGTAAAGCGATGAACCCATACACATTACAGACGGCTGATCGTTGCCTTCATTGTTTTCTCCTTCTGTCACCTCTCCATCCGAAAGCGGGGCCCGACGAGCGATGATATTCGTGGCAAGGCGGAATGCTCGCGAGACGAAATACCGCCCAAGCTCAGCGACAATCTGGAGTCCTGAACGATCAGGAAAATGGACGTCAAGAGCGTCGCGGAGCACGCCCGCCGTCGTTTCGAGAGTGTCATCTCCAAACCCACCACCAACGTCCAGAAGTGAGAAGTTGTATCCGGCAGCCAGTCCCATATCAAAGGCGGCGCGCGCCCGTTGAACGGCATCCGAGAATGCGGCTGGATCATAGCATGCACTACCCACGTGGAAGCTGATACCAATGACATCCAGTCCGAGGCCCTTCGCTTTGGCAAGCAGACCAGGTGCTGTCGCAAGAGGCGCTCCGAACTTCAGTCCAAGACGATATAAACTCTTCGAGTCATCTGTGAGGATGCGTAGGACGAGTTTCGCAGTTGGGCTTGCTCGTGCAGTCTTATGCAGTTCGTCGCCATTATCGAATGTCATGATATCAACCCCACGTTTGGCAGCGTTCTTGATGTGCGACACCGCTTTGCAGGGGTTGGCAAAAATTATCCGCGCTGGACTAACTCCAAGAGAGAGAACTTGGGAAAGTTCGTTATTGGAAGCACAGTCAAAACCCGTGCCGAGTGCCGCGAGGAGGTGAAGCACATAAGGGTCTGGATTGCATTTCACCGCTCCACCAGACACCGCATGCGTATGAGCGAGGGGCAAGTATTCTGAGTGTGACGAACATGCGCACCATAGAAGGGTTCTATTTCAGGTAGGCAGCGTTTCCATCGTTGATATTGGTTGTACACGCAGCTAAGGTCTGCGACAAAAAAAGCCCTCTCCGCGTCCGGTACGCCAGCGGCTGAAAGGTGAGCGGCACGAATGACACCGTTCCGAAGATGCACATCCGGATGGCCGCGGAGCAATGGTGGCAATCCAGGAAAGATGATGTCATCACCACCGCCGTCACGGAGGCTGTCAGCTTCGGGAGAAGCCGGTGGGAATTGGAACAACACAGAGGGGAGATAAGGCATGGAGACTAAATCAATAGCTTGTAACGTAGGCAAGATATCGGGTTGAGACATGATGGCGACCTCTTCTGGGATATCGCTATTATTTTCGAGACCAAGAATGTAGTGGGCGTGGTTTAGTGCGAGGCAGAGCGCAAGAACGGTTGTAATAATTGCAGGTTTGAAACCGGACTACCAGACCAGAACCGCCACAGTTGGTTCCACCGGAGAGCGGGGATGGTAATGGGGGGTTTTCACTAAGCAGTGGTATTAAGATATAAGGACCAGAGCAGTTTTGGGGAATAAAAGGATGGATTTTCCCTTCGTACCTAGGCTAGTGAGTCACTACTACAGGCTACTACGTATTCCTACGCGCCTGTATACTTAGAGTAAACCTACACAATTAAGTAGCCGGGGTATTCGACCAGACCAGATGACGTCTATGGTGAGTTCGACACACTTGTTGCTCATGATCTAATAAGTGGTGGTGGGACCCTCGCGTGTCCGCGAGGGCCAACTCAGTCAGGGAGGCTCGCCCGAAACGAAGATTCCTGGGTCGGGTGCTGGTGTTAGCGTACTTACAGAATCACGACTGTACAAACAATGCATTGAATGTGTAGTTGACAGTAGATACAGCGTATTCAACTTGAGGGGTTACAGCGCTGGTGAGTAGGTTGATGACCCCGCCTTCCATCGGTCGGTCCTTAAGAATGCAGCTGAATGCACATCTAAGAGAGTCTACTGTTGACAGAGGAGCACTCACTACAAGGGATAATATATAGTTGTTGCCAAGCGGGTGCGACCTGGAAGAGTCTCACGGGTCAGCTTGTGTCAGGCTGCAGCTCTTCGGGCATTTCGGGATCAATGTTTTGCAATGCTGGAAACATAGCAAAACAGAGATCTCGGCACTCAGCCCTCCACCTCGGAAATATTGCAGAGGACGAGAGCAGCGGCATCAATGGGATTGACAAAGCGTTGACGGGGCCCTTGAGATGGCCAATTTCCTATTTCGACGAAGAAATACGTGCTGGGCTCCATCACCAGTGACCCCACAGTCAAATTTAACAGCGTAAAACTTGGCTGCGGGTCATCCGTTGAGGGAAGGCGTTGTAGGCGGAAACGTCGTGGAGTGGATGAAAAAATTGGAAAGGGATCGACCCTGTACCAGCGCATTTCTCCGAGCCAAACCCACTGGGCCAGTCTGTCTCTGTTTATCCCAAACGTGCGTAGACTGAAGATGTGATGCGCGGCCAACGCTTCGCTCTGTTGCAGGACTGACGATGCGCACCGAACTGAAGCAGACGGCGATCACACGGGGCCTAAAAACAAACAGAAATTACAGCCTCAGTCAAACCAGTTCTGTGATGTACACGATATGTTTGCACCTGAAAATGAAGTGCCGAGTACAAATTCGCAGTATGACAAACTTTACACCAATCACTGTCCCAATCAAGGTTGACAGGCGTCACCGTATTCGGCCTGTGGAAAAAAATCTGCCCGTGCCATTGAAGAAAGACTGCCATCCACCGGCCCTCATCTCGGGCAGTTCCTCTTCGCCTTCCCAGTTGATCCGCACGCCGGTATGCTTCCCGCCGATAGAAAGCTCGTCGATTGGTTCCTCTGGAGACGGGCCTTTGCTCTCGTCGTCCGAGTCCTCGTCATCCGAGTCCACGTTGCCCCTACGCCACTTCCCAGTCTGCGGTCGTTCGCCGACGAAGTATACGCGGCTGCCCCGGACGTCCGAGACTAGGGCGGTGCATTCCTCGAGCGCACGAGAGAACGCAATCCGTTCGTGAGTGGTCTGGATGGTGATTGGCCCACGGAAGCAGAGGGGGAGCGAGACGGAGATGTCGCCATAGTTGGCTCGCAGCTCCACGTCGAGAGATGGACGACCACGGGTGCTTCCGTCGAGACAGGAAAGATCATGCTGTTTATTATTATTATTTTCCCTAATTCTTCAGAATGAGGGATGGGGTTGAAATAGAGAAGCGTACCAGTTTTGCATGGACCACGCCGTTATCGCTGCACAACTCCAGGGAGACTCGATTTGACTTCACTCCGCGGTCATATGTCATCCATATTTCGGCGGTGATGGGTCCGCTCGTTGTGTGGAGGGAGAGATTCTTGAGGGTCTTAGCCTCTGTGCCTGAAACGACGACAGGGGGAGATGGTGGCGGTGGCCGCAGGGATAGGTCGAGGATGTACTGTCCTTGTATTGGGATACACTTGGATACGTAAAGGTAGTTCGTGGGTGGAACGCGACCTTTCTTATCGTTGCAAAGTGGAGAAGCTAGGTCCTGGATTTTGAAGGTCAAAAGTTAGTCCCATTAGGAGTCAACCAATATATGATTCGAATTGCTGGTACAACATGTAACGTAGGTAATGGTACCACGTACGCCGATGCAGGTCTCCGATTCTGACTGAGCACTCGTATCCAGTGGTTCCAGCTTAGCCCTGGTGTTCGATTCGTTACTCAGGGTCACCATCGATGTGAAGACAAGGGGTTCGAGTGATGGAGAAAACGTGCAGCCGCAGCAAGCACTCGAACAAAAGCCCAGACGGATACCCAAATACCGTACGTAAGGAATAACGTTTCAGCAGCACTGGGAATTTCACCCTAGAACTGGGGAAGATGTATATTTCTGAACCACTGTAACCAACGATAGGGGTACCTCTTCCCTGGCCTCGAGAGGTAATGCGTCAAGCGTCAACAGAGGTACAGTGAGTTCATCTCTCCTGGGTACAGCTAACTTTCAAGGCTCAGATAAATCTGCTAGCTACTCGGGGACTACTAGCTGCTGTAGAACAGATAACCATCCTTTCGATCACGTGGCAGGCTCATGAGATGATATGGCACAGCTATGGCGTTATGGCGTTGATAGTAGCATCGTGCACATGACACTGACACTATCATCACTAAGCTGCTTAGCACGTTCATCATTCCGCTCTCTCTCTCGTTCCACTCTCATCTCTACACCAACCCACCCCAAATTAACCACCGTCCGAAGGATGTCTGACGCCACTGACACCAAGGTAAAGTCCGACGAGGAATGGCGCGCGATCCTCTCCCCAGAGCAGGTGTGTGTGTCCGTCCATCCCTCCGTACACTGTTCTGCCTTACATATATGAGCGCTGCAGTTCAGGGTGCTCCGGTCGAAGGGCACCGAGCCGGCTGGGACGGGAGAGTACGAGCATCAAAAGGCGGCCGGGGTCTATACCTGCGCCGCCTGCCGCACGCCGCTTTACAAGAGCAGCACCAAGTTTGACAGCGGCTGCGGCTGGCCTGCCTTCTTCGATGGTAAAAATTCCCCTTTTTCCGAGGTATCTGGCTTGTTGTATTTGAGAGCCCGACGACGGCGTGGGAGCTGTTGCCCCGGGGGTGCTGGCAGCGTGGGAGGGAACGGACGACAAGGCGTGCCTTGTAGCGTGCGATGTTGCCGGCAGCATCCTTCTTCGCTTTGAAGACCCACTTGGACCCTATAATATTAGCCCCTGCAGGTGCCTCTTCCAGCTGCCAAGTGCCCGCTGCTTTGAGTGTGGCAAGCTCCTCCTCAATAGCCGTCTCCCAGAGTGGCCAGTCAGGCCTGCGCTTTGCCTCTGCGAGCGAGCACGGTTCCAGTGCCTCAGCATCTGATGTCGTAGCCAGGAACGCGTGCTCAAGGCCCGCGAAGTCCTCGAGTAGCGAGGGTGAGCCGTCCTCTACAGACCAGACTCCCCCTGCTTCCTCAGCGCAATTGGTGCCAAAGCCTGCTTGAAGATCGCGCACCATGCGCGAGGGCTTCTTGAGGCGTGTGGAGTGGCGTGGTGGTTTGGGGGCTTCCTCTTCAGGTTGCTCCTGCAGCTCCTTGTGCTGTGAGGGTGCAGGTGACACTGGCTGAAGCGGTGGTAAGTCAGCAGTGGGTGTCTCGGAGAGGGGCATGAGGGGTGAGCCAAGAGCCTCCATTAGAGGCGATGCAGGTGCTGGTAATGAGATAGGAGAGGGGGCACGCGCACGCGAAGCTGGCCGCTCGCTCCTGTCAGTTTGAGGGATTACCATTCGCTCCCCCTCGAGCAGAGCAGGCGAGCTAAAGTAGACATTGCGCTCAACACTGACGGCACGTGTGCTTAGCCAATACACACGGTGCCCAGGGCTGTCAGTGTCAAAGCCAAGCCAGCGCCCTTCACGCGCACGGGGCAGTAACTTGCTCTTTGGCTTGTGGTGTGACAGGACAACACAGCCCCAGCGCTGTAGTGCAGAGAGGTCAGGTGGCTTGCCATGGAGTGCCTCATAAGGCATCCGTCCATCAAGCACGCAGGTCGCAGTACGATTTTTGAGCCAGACAGCATGCCGCAAGGCCTCACCCCAGAGGGACTTGGGCAGGCCACTAGCATATGTGCAGGCGCGGATGCGCTCAAGGAGCGTGCGGTTGAGCCGCTCGGCAACACCATTGAACTGGGGAGTGTCATGCACTGTGAGCCGGCGCGCAGTGCCAGCTGCCATGAGGTGTGCGTCGAATGTGCCGCTGAGGTACTCACCCCCGCAGTCAGAGCGTAGGACTTTGATTGCCTTGCAGTGCTGCTGAGTGATAGCCCACGCCTCAAAGGACTGGTAAGCCTCGAGCGCGCTGCTCTTCTGCCAGAGCAGGTATGCAACTGTGTACCGGGTAGCGTCATCCGTGAATGTAATAAAGTACTTGCGGCCCTGCCGTGTAGCAACCGAGCCGGGTCCCCAGAGATCGGAGTGTATCTCATCACCAAACTCCCGAGCAGGTGGCCGGATGCACACCTTCGGGATTGGCAGGCAAGTGGAGCGCGCATAAACGCATGCATCACACTGTGCCTCATGTGAGTTGGGGTCAAGCTCAATGCCGGTGACAGCACCACTGTGGACGAGCTTGCGTGCACTGGCCGGAGCGATGTGGCCAAGGCGGCGGTGCAGCTCCATGATGCTGAGGAGCTGGCCGCATGGACGGATTTGGGGTCATGTGCCACGCGATAGAGGTTGCGTGTGGTGCGCGCAATTGCACCGACTTGCTCACCTTCTGGGGTTGTGATGGACAGCTGTCCTGAGGCAATGCGCATGGTGTAGCCTTCTGCATCAAGCGCGCCGAGTGAGACAAGTGTGTAGGCAACCGATGGAGCGTGCAGGGCGTTGTGAAGGGTGACCTCTGTCTCGGAGCTCCCATTTGGCACTCGGATTACGAGGGATCCAGCGCCAACAGCTTGGAAATGTTGTTTGTTAGCAGTAGTGAGGAGGACAGGAGGCGCGAGTGGGGAATATATGGTAAAGTCCCCCTTGAAGGGGCTGATATGGCGTGTCGCCCCTGAGTCGAATAGCTCAGTGCGCACGACAGTATCCTCCAGCATGGGAGCGATGCTTGCAGCGGCCATGTCTTCGACCTCCTGAAGCCAATCCTCCGACGCCGCAGATGGCTCGGAGTCGTCATCAATGTACTCCCATTCACTGTCCGAGCCCAGGAACATGTCTGGGTCTGGACCCAGCGCGTGCACCGTCAGCTCCCCCTCAATCACCATCCAAAACCCATCACCCTCGATATCCGCGTCAGAGACAGCGTTGACTGCTCCAACCGGCTTCGTCTCAGGCTTTGCAGTGGTGCTCCCAGAACCTTGTGCGGTGGTGCTTTGGTTATTTTGTCCACCCTGCTCAGCCAGCTTTTTGCGGCATTCGCGCTCCCAGTGACCCTCTTTTTGGCAGTAGTGACACTTGCCCTTGCGGCACTTCTTTCTGCCCGTGTCGGACCCGGTGGCTGCCAGGGCCTCATCAGGCTGCTGGTCTTTCTTGCCTCGGCCTTGCCCTGTCTGTCCGCGGGCGCGCCAGTTCCGAGTGCGATCGGCCTCCTCGCAAATGTGAATGATGAGGGTGTCGACGTCAACAGGGGATGAGGGAGAGGCGAGTCGAGTCGAGGCAAGGAGTTGTGACGCGAATCGCGCCAGGTCATTGGGGATACCACGCAGGATGGTGCGCTGGTACTCACTGTCAGACACAGGCGCACCTGCCGCCGCTAACTCCTCCCTTTTGTGGCTGAGAGCCTGGAGGAAAGCCCAGACGTCGCCATCCTTGGCGCAGCGCATGTCAAAGAACACTTGCTGGAGGTCAGTCTGAGCATAGACGCTTTTGGCCTGGTATTCCTGACTGAGCCGAGTCCAGCGCTCCCGAGCTGTGCTGAGGGGCTTGAGTCGCATGGCAGTGGTGTCGTGTAGGTGCTGCAGCAGGAGGTTGCGGCTGATCTTGTCTTCGTGGTCCCAACGCTTTTGAGCAGCGAGCTCATCAGTTGTTAGTGCTTTCGGGTTTGCAGCCCCAGGGCGAGGTTCTGTGCCATCAAAGTGGCCCCAGTGGTCAGCAGCATCCATAGCCTCAGAAAATCGCATTTGAAAGGCTGCCCAGTTGGAGCCATTGAGTTCGAGACGAGGGACGAGCGTGTGTAGGGGTGGTTCAGCATGGGGGGAAGAAGCAGCAGGTGTCGAGGCAGCGGTCGCAGGGCCAGGGCCCATAACCTGTTGTATTTGAGAGCCCGACGACGGCGTGGGAGCTGTCGCCCCGGGGGTGCTGGCAGCGTGGGAGGGAACGGACGACATAAGTGATCGATGAGTTATCAATGATGTGGCTGAGGCCGCTTTAGATTAATAGTCCCAAGTAGGCAACTGGTTAGATAAGCTTATCCTCAGCAATCGCGTAGAGCCGATAACTGAGGTGAGCACTGCTACAGAAGGGTCCTTATATATGTAGCACAGTAGCTAAGTAATATAGAGATTTTATGAGGTAATAAAAGTCCAATCAAAGTATCAGTAACCAAGTACGAAACATCTCAGTTCAGTAAATGTAAAGATGTCCATTGTGATAGTAAAGTCCGTGCCCTCGCTCGCAGTACCATGCGGCGGTGAGGCAGGCGTGGCATTGGGCATGCATGCTCGGGCATCCCTGGCCGGCCACAGATCCAACATGGCTCGCCGGCGCTTTCACTTGCTGAACTCTTTCGTGGTCCAGCCCTCCCAGGCGCCGTATCCCGCCACGAGGACCGCTCCTTTGGCAGGGTCCGCACCGAGATCACCTGTACGGCTTGTGGAGGTCACCTCGGACATGTGTTCAAAGGGGAGGGTTACAAAACTCCAAGTGAGGGGACATTTCGCGTGCTTTTTATTGTGGCCATCGGAAAAACATACTGACCTCGACTATTTGCGTGGCCGATGAGCGTCACTGCGTGAACTCGGTCTCTCTCAGCTTCGCCGCAGAATGAGAAACGAGGCGGGGACTCCTGACTGTGAGGCTCTGCGTGGCTTTCTGGATCGCACCGAGAAGCGTGTAATACTGTTAGAGGTTTTTATATCAAAGTCAAGTCACCAGGAAGTAGTCTGTTCAACCAGCGATCACAATAAACATGCTTTTCAATAAATTGTGGGAATATGACGTTCTCTTTGCCCTCGCACGAAAACTTGGGCCAAATCAGAGTTCCGCTTCGGGCGGCCAGTGCGATGACGACGACGAGATTTGTCTCGGGTGTCGTGATCAGATAGCGTCGTGGCTTAAATGTTCTACATAGGCGTGACCATTGCAATAAATAACGTGTGTGTACATTAGACATTATACAAGACCGTGCGGAGGGAAGTAGAGTCTCTTGTTTTGACCCCTCCAGGGGATCACCTAAATCTACTTGCTCGTCGACGATCACATCACATTACAAAGGCGTCCGCCCAGTGTCTTAACACACCCTCTCCGAGCTTGTGGACGTCGAAGTCTTTGATATCGCGCGCGATGATCACCCCGTGTGAGTTGCGCAAGTTAGGGAGGTACACGCGTTCTTTCTTGAGTTGCTGCAGTGAATTCAGAACTGCGACCATTTTCCTCTGGGCAGGGGTAATGCGCGGGGTCTTTTTGGAGGCTATCCTCTTCTCCTGGTCCTGGGACGTGATAGGCATGGGATCATCGACGATATCGACGACGAGGTCCTCGACCTCGCGCTCGAGCTGCCCAAAGATATGAACAAGTCGCTGGGTATTGGAAATGTCCTCGGATTCTAGAAGCTTGAGGCGCGAGCGAGAGCGGCGAGAGGCGATGGAGAGCCAGACTATTACAAGGCCCATAAAGGTAGGGTAGAGAATCGGGAGAAGGGCGAGTGCAACCTGTCAATGGATTAATTGAATGACGCGTACTCGGAACGTCCAGGTAGGTGCATACGTACGAGGTTGTACGGAAAAGGTGTTTGAAAGCGGGGCGGAAGCGGCGGCTTGTAAGATTTGAACCATTGCCACGAAGGCAGATGGGGAGTTTTTCGGCGTTCTCGGGTCGGACTGTCTGGTACAGTGAAAGATTTCATGACGGGGAAGTATTTATCGTTATAATCTCTAGACGGAGAATCAGTATTCATGGTGACATGGCGGTGGATTGGGGAGGGGCATACACAGTAAGTTCATTAATGTCATGGTTAAGGAATGGGTCCTCGAGATCCAGATATGCGGTCATGTAGGGTACACTCAAGTCATTGATACTGAATACTCAAAGGATCAGTGTGCTAAAGATGGCCGAAGACGAAGGGAACATACGCATTGGCATATATCCGTATACGAGGGAATAGTTTAAGACCTTGGAAGAACACTCGTCCTGGAAGGCAGGTCAGTAGGCCAGTACGGACCAACGAGAAGTTTCCTTGCCTGGATCTACCATGACTTCTAACAGAGATTTCCCTGTGTTGGACCATTTATCCACGCCGTAAAACTGTTCTCCCGTTCTACTGAGCAACTTGGGCCCGAGGAGTGAACTGAGTCTTGAAAAGAAGGAAGGGTAGGCAAGTAGTCCAATGTGAGGGGTTGCTATGGTATTAAAGTTGACTGGAGTGACAGTCACGAAGAACTTTCGTTGATGGAGGATACTGTGTTGAGGGTGGTGTTCAATGCCGATGATGAGGGTAATGAAGGACAGGACACACCCAACCACGTAACGCGCAACTAATCCCCCCAAGCTATATCCAGTAACAGAGAAGTGAGTTACAGTCTTTCCATCCCTCTCTAATGCCTCTATTTCTTGAAAAATCTGTACGAGGGCTCGTAAGAGTGTGGACAGAGAGCATTGAATACACCACATACCTCTTCAGCCACCCGTTCACCTCCCCAGTCTATACCATCACAGGTACTCTCAGCCTGATTGGTCTCCGGGAGCATTACATGGAGTGTCGCCCCATCCGGGCCCAAGGATGACTCTTTGATGTGCGTTTCCTCGATTATGCGGTGCATAGAGGCAAGATTTGATGGGTCTCCCAACAATCCGTGAATGAGAACGAGGAGGTGAACATTTTGAGTAGACCGGGGTGACATGACGGGGATGAGAAATTCGGCAGCAGCGCTGAGGACTTAGCTAGTGGGAGCTTAAGAAACAAATGTGGGTAGAGACTGCGGCCGACCAGGGGCCACGCGTTTATAAGCCCACACTCAGCGGTGAGAGTGGCCGGTGATATCGGCACACCGCATGCATCATTCCGATGAACTTTCTAGAGCCCACTGAAACGACTGGAAGAGAAAGCGGTGAGTGTGTAGGGAGGGACACTGACGCACTGACGCGACACGGCAAGACACCGCCACCACAAGGCCCGCTATACAGTTACCCGGGCCAGAGCTAGCGGTACACGGACACGGACAAATGAGTCTCCATTAATTTCCTCACTTGGTCTCAGTTCACTTGCCAAACCGAGCCTGAGAGAATTCGGCTTGTCCTCTTTTCTGCCTTCGATATAACTTAGATCATGATGCATGATGGGCGGTGTTGAGATGGGCAACTCCGTCATACCCAGGGTTTCCTCGATTGGGTCTTAAGTAGTGTTGTCACGGCTCAGTCCCTCGGTTACGGCTCGGCTTTCACCGGTTCGTCCAAAGCGGATGGACCGAGCTTAGTGAACTTCACGGGTGACCCGCGGGTGTCGGGACCTCGACCTGTACCTGTACCCGCGCTCACCTGTACCCGTGACTATGGGTATGGGTTTTGTGCTCACCCGTACCCACAACTACGGGTACGGGTTATGCCTCAAGTCTCAAGCCTTTTGTCCCAAGTCCCACTCCACCTTCTCGCTCTTCAACCCCTTCCTCACCCTCAAACCAAATGCACACTGAAGATCCGCTCATGATCACCTGAAACCCCGTCAGACCCCCTGCCTGGCCAACATCAAGGTGCCATCTTGCAGACTCTTGCTCAAGCTCGCCATACCGCAAAATTTCTCGAGCACACTGAACCAGTCACACAACACGATACGAGATTGCGACACTGTGGGCGATCTCATACCCACTGCTAAGGACTGCTTCACCCGGACAGCCAAATTGAAGGAATTGCTGTTGAGACCCAGACCATGTTTTCACCGGGTTTGATTGACTATGAGTATGCCCTGTTCTTTGTGCTTCAGGAACTGTACCGTCTGTATGATTTGGTTGGTCATCCAGTAATCAAAACACTCCGCGAACTGGGGATACCAGAACAATCTCGAGTGTGGTGATGTCCGATGTCTGTTTTTTACTCCCTTCCTCTCCACGCTGCGGGAACGATTGAGTCAAAAGACTGTGTAAAGCAGTACTTTTCTGACTTATATGTTTCTTCGTATATACCTTCGCTCTCAGCCCTGGTCAAATCTTGCAAGGAAATTGTGGATAACTCTGAACCACCTTTGCTGCTGATCGTAGGGAAGACCGATCCATCTCTCCCTGGCATAAAGGGAGAGATAAAGGTGATTAAGAGATGTGCCTCGTCGGCATCAAGCCTAATCAGGGCAAAGGCAACATGAAAGAGCGCGACAAAGCACCTCCCGAATCACAGGATGGTGCACTTTGCTTGTCACGGAAGGCTGGTGCCAGAGTGGCCATTCAAGACTGAGTTTGTACTCCACTGCGACGAATGGCTCACGCTGCTCGACATTGTGTGCTGGCAGTTATCCACTGCGGAATGTGCGTTTCTTTTGGTGTGCCATGCCGCGGAGTGGACAGATGCATATACATCGGATGAGGTGCTACATCTCACGGCGACGATGCAATGCTGCAGCTTCTGGAGCGTCGTTGGCACTGTTGGAAATCGCGGACTCGGAGGAGCACCCCGGAGTGGAGTCCGGGCCGCCAGCCGCGGAGATCCGAGTCCATCTCGCGATGGGTCAAACTCGATCTCGGGATACGTCTCAGACGATCCCACAATGAATTTTTGGAACCCGCCCCTTTCGTAGGGGCATGACCTTGTTTACTGTACAATTATCTAGGTTTCCAATTGCTGTAGAGGCATGCGCGCAAGTGACAAAGGCAAAACCCCATATCCACACAATGGGACGCCTCGGAATGTACAAATACGCCGTCGCCCGCTACGATTACGATTTCTCCACAAAGCCAGATGCCTTCGGCCGGTTCCTACGCAATGTCCGAGGCTCATTACCAGGCGCGACGTTTTATTATGGTGTCTCAAGGTGCAGCAGTACTTATTGCATACTTATTGTCTCACACCTCGTCTCTTGTTTCCTCTGTCTCACTATCTTAGTAAAGTACCACGGGCTGTAATGTATAAATACTGTACTGAGCCGACCAATGTGATGTAGCCCCCTTTTGTGATCTTCTATTTATCTCCTGCGCGATTCTCGACCCGTTCTCAACTTTGTTCCTCAGCCACAGTCTTCGCCCGATTAGGCAACCGATTAGTCAATCGGCCACTCGGTGAGTTGGTCGTCGTGTTTATTTAGCTCATAACTTCTCTAGGTTATGGGCCCTGCCACTGCCCAATAAATTCAATTCACTGCTTCTCTCAAAACTGCTATGCGCCAAACTACGACCTACAATGACTGAAGACGCAAAAACGACTATCCCGAAGTTGGCCACGGACAGCGCCAACTGGGTATTGTACAAGGACCGCATGCTATCTGCATTTGGGATGCGAGGGTTATCTGATCACATCGATTCTGACACGCCTACAGCAGATTACACCACAGGCAGTCTGAAAGGGGGGCTCACTGGCGAGCAGCGATGGAAGAGAGAGGAGCACGTGTTTAGGGATCTGATAGGTGTGTCTGTCCCAGACAGCGTTTATCTTCGCATCAAGGGGGCGGCCCACGCCAAGGACATGTGGAGCCAGCTCAAGGGGATGTTCGAAGGACGATCCCGATCGCTCGCCACCAACGCCTGGAGGAGGCTAACAAATACAAGGTGCAAGGAAGGTGAGGATGTCCAAGCTCACTTCAATTTCATGCAGGAGTTCCGAGAATGCCTTGCATCTATGGGCAAGTCACTCGAGGAAGAGGACTATGCCTCAATCCTCATGGCCTCTCTGCCACCATCCTACGACGGACTTATCGAAATGCTCACTCAAAATGCCGACACAAACAAGACTGACATTACCTCGGATATGGTATACAAAAGGGTATGTGATGCCTACGATAAGCGCTTACTCAGACAGGACGAAAACGGGAACGGTCAAGATGAGTCGTTCGCCGCGGCAGCCCAGAAAGCCAAGAACAAGAAGGATATCGAATGTTTCAATTGCCAAAAGAAAGGGCATGTCAAGGCTGACTGCTGGGCTAAAGGCAGCGGCAAGGAGGGTCAAGGACCTAGGAGGAGACAAGGCAATGCGCAAGCAAATGCGGCTGCGGTCTCAGAGAAACCCGAAGATGAGTCGTGGGCCACGATCGAGGTCATCGACGCGGGGGACGACATCGCAACGACGGCGGCAGTGGCTACAAGCGCTGCACGCATCGACAAGCGGGTCTACACCATACTGTATGACTCTGGCGCGTCCCGACATATGATGCCGCACCGAGAGCACTTCATCACTTATCAGCAAATCGATCCGCACCCGATAATGGCGGCGGACAAAGGCGTCTTCTACGCAATCGGCCAAGGCGATGTACGCATCTAAGTGCCGAACAGAGGCAGGACCACGGAGGTCATCCTATGGGACACACTTCATGCCCCAGACATGGGACTCATGGTGGTATCCATCGGGCGTATCGCTAACACTGGATACGTTGTAGCTTTCGAAGGCAACACCTGCAAGATCAAGAACAAGAAAGGTAATACAATTGGCAATATCCCCTCCGGCCCCAACAGACTCTACAAAGTCGAGCGTGCCTACATGGCTGCGGAGGAGCGCGAGCAGGTGGACATGCTCACATTGCACAGGCGACTCAGTCACATTTCACCAAATTCCATTCGCTCCCTTATTTGAAATGGCGCGGTCATCGGACTGCAGCTCGATGACAGCAGGTGTCACCGCGACTTCTGGGGGCATTCAACTTGCCCCTCTCTTCGATACTGAAAGGAGTAACTCGTCCGTGAGCCGAGTTATGAGAGTCGATCTTGAGGGAGACGAGAGTACGATCCCAACTTGTAGTGGAAAGGAGGGAGAATGGAGTCAATCTTCTTTCGCGCCACAAGTAGCAGAGCGAGGGTTGCCCGCAAAGAGTGTGAGTCTTTGACAGGGAGCCCTGAGTGGGGAACAACTGGTATAGCGATGAAAAGACTCGACTTGCAAATCCTAGTGGTACATGGCATGTATAAATAGGTACAGGGGAGGCTATGCCCATAAAGCCAGAACAGTGGTACATCAAACTATCACAGGTCAGCAGCGGTCGGCGCATCAGAATCAGTCACATCAGAACAAAGGCCCATCAGAAGCGTACGTATCAAGCGGAATATCATAAGCCCGGTTGCGGAACTTACCCCGGTCCATGGCGTACAAGCTAGCCATCCCGAGAGCCGGTGACAGCAGGCCTTCATTCGTATGCCCATCCTGCGAATACGTGAAGACGACCTGCAAGGTCATCAAGAAAGAGCGCACTGTGGGCATCGCAGATGCTTTCGGGGCCGAAATCCACACCGATTTGTGGGGCCCATCGACAGTCCAAACCATCGGAGGCTGCAAATACTACGTTACATTCACAGACGATCATACACGCTACACGAAGATCGACCTCCTCAAAACCAAAGATCAAGCCTTACAAGCATACAAGGGATTCGCCAATTGGGCGCAAATGCAACACGGAGTCCGCATCAAGCGACTCCGATTGGACAGGGGAGGCGAGTACACAGGCAATGAGTTTACAAAGTTTTTACAGAGCCAAGGCACCAAGTGCCACCTCACGACACATGACATGCCGCAGCACAATGGCATTGCCAAATCGCTCAACCGGCACATCCTCGAACGGGTGCGCGCGATGCTACATCACGCTGGCCTGCCGAAGAACTTGTGGGGCAAGGCAACCCTCTTTGCTGTGTGGCTCAAGAACTGCACTTCGACCAAGGTGCTCGGAAAAGTCACGCCATTCGAACAGCTTAACAAGTACAAGCCGAATTTCAAGGACGTCCCAGAGTGGGGACAACACGTCTGGGTTCATATGCCCGGAAATTCCAAGTTGGAGGCGCGCGGCATGGAGGCGCACTGGGTGGGATATGACGAGGACAGTACGCATGCACACCGGATATATTGGCCTAACAAACACAGAGTATCTGTCGAGTGCGACATCAAGTTTGCACCTCTGGCCTCGACTGTGCAAGTCCCGCCTGTCAGCCCGCAGATTGACTCAGCGCCACTTCCCACAGCGATCCAGACCTCGACTCAGCCAAAGCTGCAGCTGGCGCTCACCATCTCAATGCCACCGACACCCATCAGCATGCCGATCTCAGGACAAACACTTGTTGAAAGCACGCCAGAAAAGGAAGACCCGATCAATGAAGGCAAAGGAGAAGGACTGGCACACGAGGCGACAGTACAATCACAGCCGCCGACGCCGCAGCCTACAGCCGTGGCACCGCAAACTTGAAGGCAAAGCTCGACTCAGGCGACAAGAGCGTCAGCGCGAATCTCAAAACCATCTCAATATGTGAAGCAACTCGTCAAAGGCGAAGGATCTACGGATGGCAAAGGCAAAAAGGCCGTGCCAGAGTTCCGGGGGTGGCACCCGGACAGCTCGTCCATATGTACCGACAATGCAGTTCCTCAAGACTTTATTTTCAGTGCGATCCCAGTGGACGACATCATATTCGCAGCGATACAAGATGCCCAAGGGGATCCAAAGACTCTCCACGAGGCACAATCACGTTCGGACTGGCCGGAATGGCAGCAAGCCATGGATTGGGAGATTGCAATGCTACAACAGGCCGGAACTTGGACCAACATCGAGCGGCCGGCCGACAAGAACGTCGTAGGATCAAAATGGGTATTTCGACTCAAATTCAAAGTGGACAGTATGGTGGACAAATACAAGGTGAGGCTGGTAGCGCGCGGCTTTACGCAACAGTATGGTATGGACTACTACGATACGTACTCACTGGTAGCAAAGCTGGCAAGCTTCAGGACTATCCTTGTGCTAGCAGCCCAGTATGACTGGGATGTACAGAGTTTTGACTTCAACGGGGCGTATCTCAACGGCGAACTCGAGCAAGATGAAGAGATCTACATGCAGCCGCTGCCAGGATATGGAATCACAGGAGAGGGAAAGGTGCTACGACTTCTAAAGTCGCTGTATGGGTTGAAACAGGCCGGGCGCAGATGGTACGAAACCCTCACTCGAGCACTCGCTGACCTTGGGTTCTGCACCAGTCAGGCGGACCCAGCGGTGTTCCACGCCCGAGTGGCGGAGGAGACACTCATCCTAGTGATACATGTTGACGATTGTGCCCTTACGGGCAGTTCGAGTGCCCTCATCACCCAATACAAAGAGAGGCTTAATGCCCGCTTCCCCCTCACTGACCTAGGGCCAATTCATTGGCTGCTAGGGATCAAGATCACCTGCGATCATCCAAACAGGACTGTCTCATTGTCACAGCGGCTGTACATTGACTCAGTCCTTGTTCAGTTCAGCCTGCAAGACGCCCGGGGATATGCGATGCCGATGGTACCCGGCGCATCGTATACCTGCTCTGACGTACCCACGGATGCCACCGAGGACGCGCAAATGGGGAAGGTCCCATACCGGGAGGCTATTGGGAGTCTCATGTACGCGTCCATTGCCACTCGCCCCGACATCACCTTCGCCGTCTCAACGCTCTCGCAATTCCTTGAAAACCCCAGATGGGCACATTGGGAAGCGGTGAAGCGGGTCATGCGGTACTTGTCCCAGACCCGCAACTACGAATTAACTTACGGCGGGGAGAGCCACGATCTCATAGGGTACACCGATGCAGATGGGGCGAGCCAAGATCATCGCCACGCGATCTTGGGCTATGCATTCCTCATTGACGGCGGCGCCATCTCGTGGAGCTCACGCAAACAAGAGCTCATTACTCTGTCTACTGCCGAAGCCGAATACGTTGCAGCAACGCATGCGGCCAAAGAAGCGATTTGGCTACGCAAATTCATTTTCGAACTCATTCCCTCATTATCCGCCCAAACCACTATGTTTTGTGACAATCAAGCCGTGCTCACGCTCACAACCACAGACAACTACCACGCCCGCACCAAGCACATCGACATCCGGTATCACTTCATCTGCCACGTTGTGCAAACCGGAGCACTTAGTTTGATTTATTGTCCTATGGACGATATGGTTGCTGACATCCTTACCAAGGCACTTCCGAAATGGAAGATCAACTTCCACACGACCGCCCTTGGACTCCGTCGCGCCTGCAGGGGTGTGTTGGAAATCGTGGACTCAGAGGAGCACCCCGGAGTGGAGTCCAGGCCGCCAGCCGTGGAGATCTGAGTCCATCTCGCGATGGGTCAAACTCGATCTCAGGATACGTCTCAGACGATCCCACAATGAATTTTTGGAACCTGCCCCTTTCGTAGGGGCATGACCTTGTTTACTGTACAATTATCTAGGTTTCCAATTGCTGTAGAGGCATGCGCGCAAGTGACAAAGGCAAAACCCCATATCCACACAATGGGACGCCTCGGAACGTACAAATACGCCGTCGCCCGCTACGATTACGATTTCTCCACAAAGCCAGATGCCTTCGGCTGGTTCCTATACAATGTCCGAGGCTCATTACCAGGCGCGACGTTTTATTATGGTGTCTCAAGGTGCAGCAGTAGCTTATTGCATACTTATTGTCTCACACCTCGTCTCTTGTTTCCTCTGTCTCACTATCTTAGTAAAGTACCACGGGCTGTAATGTATAAATACTGTACTGAGCCGACCAATGTGATGTAGCCCCCTTTTGTGATCTTCTATTCATCTCCTGCGCGATTCTCGACCCGTTCTCAACTTTGTTCCTCAGCCACAGTCTTCGCCCAATTAGGCAACCGATTAGTCAATCGGCCGCTCGGTGAGTTGGTCGTCGTGTTTATTTAGCTCATAACTTCTCTAGCAATCCCCCTCTTCATCATCATCCTCTCCTTCCCCTGTCGTTAGAGGAGTCCGATGCACCGTAGCAGTGACATCAGACTCAAGTTCTCCTTCTCAAGACGGCGACCAACCGAGACTACCTTACAGACCTCCCAGAAAGAGATGTTCCCCCACCAAACTCACGTGTCTTTTGGAAAGATACACCAGCCGCCAAGAATAGACCATATGGAGTACACACCCACTATCCTTCTGGATGATATGGAGATGGCCCAGGGACATTTGTGTATTGGAGAAGATCAGACCAACATTGGTACTCACTAAAGCAGCTCAAGGACAAGACCAGACCATTTTGGGGCCAACACCTACCGGAAGTAGACAAACAAAACTATACCCTTGGAGAAGTACTGGGCAATTACCAAGTAGACAACTACTTGAGGAATCAGCCAACTGATTCTGAGAGTTCTGAAGACGAAGACGATTTGGAAGAAGAATCCCCACCATGTACATCATCACCTGCGCAACAAGATACAGAACCACCGAGACCACGAGCTGACTCAGTAGACCAACTAACCTTGCAGGTAGAACTCCTGACCTTATCACAGATGGCCACCATAACCATACCACCGACAACCGGCGCAACAGCGGTTGTGCCAACCACACCACCAAGCCCCACTGCAACAAGTGGTGCACCGGGGGCACCTGCCCTGATAATGCCTGCCACTAGCATCTCCAGTCACATGCAGATGGTAATGAGAAGAACCTTCCCATCTTGAGCAGGAGGACTGCCAGGAGTGGGAGGACTGCCAGGAGCAGGAGGACCACCAGGAGGACCCCCAGCCCCTGTGCCAGCAGCTGCACCAGTGGTAGGAGCAGCCCAACCAGCCAACCCCAAAATGATAGGAGCCCTTCCAACTCCATTCAACAGGAATCAAGAAAGAGTGGATGAATTCATTGAAGAGCTCAAAGCCTATATCCGGCTTAACCAAAGGGGCATGGCCTTGTACCTCCAAAGGATCGCCCTGACCCTCACCCTACTCAAAGGACACTTGGTCACCACATGGGCAAAAGACATGGGAGTCTTTTTTGACACGCTGACACCTGCCGACGACATCCCCGAAGCGTGGGAGCAATTCCTAGCCAAATTCACGCGACAATTCCAAGACACCCAAAGGGCAGAACGTTCAAGGGTAAAACTCCAATCCCTCCACATGACTTGGCCCAATATCGACCAATACATTGCCAATTTCGAGCAACTCGTGCGAGAAGCCAACTACATGCTCAGGAACTCAGAGATGATCCAATTCTTTATCGCGGGACTCCCCAGGAGTGTAGCTGAGGATGTTCTCAAGCCCCCGCTGATACACCACTACTCAGACATCAAAGAAAGGGCAGTTCAAAGCCTGAGGTTGAGACAAGTCATCAACTAGCTCTTTGGAAACTGAAGAACCCCAACCAACAATGCTCGAGGCAATGCTCCTAGACCAAACTACTTCGCACAATGCCAACAAGGGTACCGACCCCCTTACAACCCCAGGTTCCAACAACAGCAGCAACAACAAGCACACCCCCAACAAACATATCAACCCCCACGAACCAATCAAGGGAGATGATACAACACCTCCAATGTGCCATCATATATGGCTGACCAACCAGTCCCCATGGACCTAGATCAAGCAAGAGCCCCCAGGAACCCCTGAGGGCAGGCAGCTCAAACTTCCATGCCCAACTGACAGAAGCAGCTGTGCTACCAGTGCAACCAGCCAGGACACTTCACCCGTGACTGCCCCCAACAAAGAGGACAGGCCAACCTCATAGACTGGCAGCCAGACAACAGAGATTCCCATTCAGTGGCCCTCTCAATGGCCACCACCTTGACCCCCATACCTGAAGACTGAGTGGCCACAGCTAAGGCTTATTTCCATAGCCTCACTGACGAAGAGTGGATGTCCGTGGCTTCAGACCTAATGGGAGAACAGGATTTTCCCTAGCCCTAATCTAGGCAGCCTGGATTAGGACAGTTAAGAGTGACAGTGTATTTATGTCAGTGTGCAAGTCAATGACAGTTTGTTCCTATATACACTTGTCGTGAAAGAGGGCTGAAGCAGTCACATTACTTGACTCGGGAGCAACCAAGAACTTTATGAACCTATCCTATGCCAAGTGGTTAGGACTACCTATCAAACAATTGGCCCAACCGCATGTGGTCTTCAATGTAGACGGAACGTCCAATTGACAAGGACACCTACAATACTATACGGACCTGAAGATACAAATGGGACGACAACACCACAACATGAGGTTCTTCCTCACTGACTTAGGGACCCACAAAATCATATTGGGCTACCCATGGTTTGCTGCCAAACAACCCAAGATTGACTGGGTGAAGGGGTGGATTGACCACTCCCAACTCCTGATTGTCATCCGAGCACCTGACGCTAACTGTGCCAGGTTCTATCATACACCATCCCAACAAAGCACCCACTGGCTGACCCTGTCTTCATTGCACATGTTGAATGGACGACGCCTCCACAAACAACCCCCGTCCTAGTGCCATCAATCCCAGAGCCTTATCGATGCCACCAAAAAGTATTCAACGAAGAGGCATCCCACTGATTCCCAGAACCAAGGATTTGGGAGCATGCCATTGAACTAAAGCCAAATGCCACTAGCACCCTACCCAGCAAGATCTACCCCCTTAACCAGCTCAAACAAGAAGAGCTGAAGAAATTCATCTCCAACCACCTTAAAAGAGGATACATCCATCCATCAAAAAGCCCCTACGCTGCCCCTTTTTTCTTCATAAAGAAGAAAGATGGCAAGTTATGCCCCATTCAAGACTATCACCAAGTAAATGAATGGACCATCTGAAACCGCTACCCATTGCCCCTAATCCCACAACTCATCAACAAGGTATGAGACCACACCCTGTTCACCAAGTTCGATGTTTGATGGGGGCACAACAACGTCCGTATCAAAGCAGGAGATGAATGGAAAGTGGCCTTCATGATGAACAAGGGCCTTTTCGAACCAACGGTAATGTTTTTTGGGCTGACCAACTCCCCAGCAACTTTCCAGATGATGATGGATGCAATCTTTACCGAAGAAATCCTTTTGGGATGGCTGGTGATCTACATGGATGACATGCTCATTGCAACACATGACGACATTAACTTCCACCAAACGTGCATCAATCGCATACTCGACAAGCTGGCTGCCCACGATCTTTACCTCAAACCCAAAAAATGTGTCACCGCTACTACAATGGACTCGATAGTCCAACGGTGAAGACGAAGAATAACACGAAGATTACGACGATGAAGGCCAACATATACCCGTACGTCTTCCGGGAAAGGAGCGATAAGTTGAACCAAGGGCGACGGAGTACGCCCGACTTCGACTTGTAGCGAGAATGACTTGGTTATTGCGACAGAAGACTCAAGTTAGAGTCTCTAGTGACTAGGTACTTCGCTATAAATACTACAAGAGGGGAGGCTATTCCCATAAAGCCTTGTACGGACGATAGCAACGATCAATCAGAGGCGCGGCGTAATCAGTAATGTACAGCAGGACATCTAGCCCTGGTAAGGTACAATCTCACTTGTACAGATCAGACATGATGGGGCACGGAACATACGATCGAGCATAGCCGGTTCATGAACTTACCGCGGTCCAACGGACGCCAACCCATCCGTTCTCGCGTGCCGGTGACACCAAACTCAGAACCCCCAGCTCCAATCCCAGTCTACGCCCCCCAGTCTCGTCCAGCGCAATGCCCCCCAGCAAATCCTGCTGTCCCTTTATTATGGAGACAGATAGGACCGTTCCCTAGAGCAGAGCATAGTAGTGGTTCGGAAACAGTGCCCCCTGTACCCGTTGAATTGCACTGTTTTTATCCCGAACAAATCTACTTGTCTGACGTACTCCCCACAAGAAATAGAAGGGAACAGCTTGAATTTAAAGAGCATTGTAAAGAAGCGTGGAATAACAGAGAACAATGGTGTACACGCACACACTTGCTGAAACAAGTGAATTCTCAACAGGAGTATTAAACTTCCAAAATCTACTTTGGAAAGTACGCACCACCTTGTCCCAACATGGTGTAAACGAAGAATATTGTTATATTCAGAGACAAATCAGGCACAACTCGGCTGATCGCCCTATCCTAGAACCTGCCTTCAACATCTTCTACCCCTGGAACAACACCTCCTGGACAATAACTCCCAGAATCTAGTGGATGACCACAAAAAGAAAACTGACCCCAGAAGAACAAGCACTCATCCCTTTTGACTTCCTCGAACCGTCTGCCCATATAAGCCCAGATGACGAAGACCCCTTCTTCTTAGCCAAGTGGCAAGACAAGGCAGTCTACACCGCTTATCTTGATGGAAAGTGGTTTTTCTTAGAAGGAAACCAAGAAATCACAGCAGAAATCTATCGCGCCGGACACCCTGGAGCCGAACACATCGAAAATTTCAACTCCAACACCGGAAAAGGTGACTACAATGGAAAACCAGTCCGCTGGAGTAACTCCGCACGACAGTGGGTTTACAACAACAACCGACCAGTAAACTTCGACTCCACAGATGAGGAAACAGTATCCTCCATCCTATCACCCATCCCAGGATCCTTCAATGAGCCAGAAGCATCTACCTGACAAGTAACCCCTAGCAGAAACGTCCCACCGACACCTAGCATCACCACGACACTCCCGACACCCCAGACTAGTGCCAGACTACCAACAGCACCCCTTAGACACTCCTCACCCACGCCACAGAGAACCCCAGTACCACCTGTCACACGCACACCGACCATGGCAACTCCAGCATCAAACAAACCCCTTGGAACCTCCCCAGAGCCATTCGACGGCAAAGCCAGCAATGCGGAGACATTCTGGTCCAACTTAGCCAACTACTACTATCTCAACAATGGAATGTTTTCTGACGAAAGCAGAAAAGTCTCTGCCGCCCTGACACACTTTAAACTTGGGACCCCAGCTGGTGACTGGGCTCAGGAACATGCTAATGAAGCGCTAAAGAAGACGCCGATCAATTACAGAACTTGGGCCGCCTTTAAGAAAACCTTCGCAGCACAGTTTATTCCAGCTGAGTCGGCGCTAGAAGCCTCGACTATTATGCACTCCTTACGTCAAGGGAACCGCCCCTTCAATGAATGGTACCAAGAATGGTCCACCCATGCATCCCGTGCCGGAGTAGACGAATCTACGCACATGTACACCTTCCGCATCAATCTCAATCAAGGACTACATACCAAGTTACTGGGGCTGTCACCCCAGCCTGCCACCTTAACAGAATTGGTGGAAAAGGCACGCGAATTTGATCGCATCTATCATCTCTATAACACCCCCACATTCCGCACCCAAGGGCAACGTCCTGCGCACGCTAGAAGCACCACCACAGGGGAAGAATCACCCCTGCAGATCAATCTGTATCAAGGAGAACGGGACGAATGCCTGACAAACCCGCAGGGCCCACTTTCGAAGCAAGAACGCGAACAGCGCTTCAAGGAGAAGCTGTGCCTATATTGCGGCAAACCTAATCACATGGCCCGAGAATGCCGTCTTAGGAAGAACACGATCGGCAAGAACCAAAACAATCGAAGATCGGCTAATCACCAAGGCACCCCAGGAACTCGCGTAAGAAGCTCGGCTACAATAGAAGAAACCCCTGAAGAACCAAGTGAAGCCCCTGTCTCTGTCGCCCAAGTAATAACTTGGAGGAATGACTTAACGGATGTAATTGAGCGACTGCGCTCAGCCCCTTCGGATTTTTAAAACGTTCCACAGCCACACTGTCTGTAGGAACAGTTTGCTTTCCCACCCATGCTACCCTGAATCGCTATGTGATTCTAGATACTCTTGACTCAGATCCTGTATCTCTGGAAGTGATCAGAAATATACGTTCTCCTTCCATTGCACTCCGAGTGTCCCTTGTTGGGAAAATCAGTGGGAAAGAAATCAGCGCACATGTCACCGCTACGGTTTCACCAGCTCACTTAGTAGCAATGGAAGGATAAAACGATGATGAAGACGACGATAAAGGTGATGATGACTATTGCCAATCCGAACATGAACCCGTCCGTATACCGGGTGTGACCTTGAAGAAGAGTACGACCCCGACTTAGAGCAAAGGCAGTCAAGGAAGGTCCAAGATCGCTTTCACTCTGAGTGGAAAGACGAGGGTCTGCTGCAAAGATGGCTTGTCTTTGACAGCGAGCCCTGAGCGGGGGAACAACGGTGTATAAGGACAAAAGACTTGACTTGCGAGTCCTAGTGGTACATGGCATGTATAAATAGGTACAGGGGAGGCTATGCCCATAAAGCCGAATCAACGGTACATCAAACTATCACAGTAGGCGGTGGTCGGCGCATCAACCATCACATCAGAACAGAAGGCCAGATCAGAAGAGTACGTATCTAGGGAATATCATAACGCCGGTTCAGGAACTTACCCTGGTCCACGGCATACGAGCTAGCCGTCTCGGGAGCTGGTGACATCACCCTCCTTCTAGACGGCAAAGCGACCTCGCTTTATGCTCTTCCCTTTTGGAGGGACTCGGGGAAAGTTCTCGTCGTCCCGGAGTACCGGAGGGACCAGGTACTGTTGGTGGGCGAGACACTTCGATACGCGGGCCAGTTCGAGGCGTCCGTGGGTGAGGGCGTACTTTTCTTGGAGAAGACTGAGGTCAGCCTCAATCTGGTCCCGTTGTAGCTCCATCTCTTGCGCTTTGAGGTAGGTGTCGCGGGCACGAGTGAGGTCGGCCACGATCCCATAGTCTTCGAGCTCGATAGCGCTCGGCGGAGCGACTCGAAGGTCGCGGTGCGCCCCTCGATGATGGTCTGGACCCAGAGAGGGAGCGGCTCGGGGACCTCATGAAGGCGAATGTCGGGAGATGCATAGATCTCCATGGAGTAGGGGGCCTCGGTCGAGAGCTCCTTGCTGGTGAGGCCGAAGGCCTTGGTGTAGTCTCCGTCATGTAGCTTGATCCACTTGGCCAGGAGGTAGAGCCCGTCGTCCATGGGGATGTCGAAGTTGGGGATTTTGTTGTTGTTGCGGACGTACCCTTCGGGGGGTTGGTCAGAGTCCGAGTCACCCACAAGCTCTTTGAGGCGGAGGAGCTTCTTGCGGAGGTCCCAGACTTCGGTGTTGTGGGCTGCCTCGCGCTCCTCGATGGTTCGGAGGAGTCCGGCGGCGATCTGGCGCATCGTGTCCTCAGGGATGTGATTGTTAGCGGCCAAGAGCGAGGTGGTGGAGCGTGGCGAGAGAGGGGCTCCGGTGACATGAGGGACGGCATAGGAACTAGCGGACTTGGGAGAGAAAGCGTCGAGGTTCTGGGACATTCTGCGCTTGCGTTCGAAGTGGGCGGCGAGGGTCTCGAGATGGAACTGCAGCCAGGGGTTTGGTGGTAGCTCGAGGCTTGGTAGTCTCCAGAAGATCGGAAGGGTGAAGAGGGGGTCGACTTCGAAGGGAGCCAGTTTGGTGTTGAGGCGACCCTGATACGAGCTCCTCTTTTATGGGAGTCCAGTGGGCTGTGCTTATGATATTCTCGGATTAGTTCGTCCGCAAATATCGCCGTTTTGGGTTCCCAGGTGTTATCGCTGTGAGGGTACCCCTTCCATTTGATCAGGTATTGGAGCTGCCAGCCTCTACCCTTGAACCGGTGATTGATGATGGCCTCCACTTCGTATTCTTCTTCATCTCCGATCAGGTCGGGTGGCGGCCGGCGGAAGTTGGGCCCGTGAGCGGGAGTTTCGCGATAGGGCGATAAGAGGGAGGCGTGGAATACATCATGAATAGCCCAAGACGCCGGGAGCTCCAGTTGGTACGCCACAGGGGAGATCTTTCTGATGATCTTGAAGGGTCCCTGACATTTCGGGGCTAGTTTGGAGGTCTGGTATGGGAGTTTCAGATTATTCGCTTCGAGCCATACTTGTTCTCCGACTTGAAACATGTCCTTTCGGATCTCTCCTGCGTGCGCTGATTGATTGATGGCCGCCGTAGCTTGTGCCCTTCGTTGGAGAAGGTCGTCAATTCGGGCCTCTGCTTCTTGATTGTTGGTTCCCAAGATTTGATTCGGGTACAAGATAGGCTGGTATCCCAACAAGGCTTGATTGGGCGCCATCTTCAGCGTGGAATTGACTCGGTCGTTGTGAACTGCCGAAGCGATGGTGAGCCACTTGCTCCAGTCGTTCGGCTGTGCACTCGTCACCAGGCGGAGATATTGTTCGATCCACTGATTTGTCCGTTCGGCGAGTCCGTCAGTTTGGGGGTGGAATGCCGTTGACAGGTTCTGTTGGACTCCTAGTTTCGCCGTGAGGGCTCGGCCAAAATGGGAGGTGAAGCGGGGGTCTCGATCGGTGATGACTTTCTTTGGCAGTCCGAACCATCTGTAAACATTGTCGAGGTACATCTGCGCGATGTCGGGGCCCATGACAGTGGTGGAGCAAGGGATGAAGGTCGCCGCTCGTGAGCAGCCGTGGTCCACTATAGTGAGGATCGCATCATGCCCCTGGCTTCTGGGCAGACCGGTGATGAGATCCATGGCTACGCGCTCAAAGGGTTTGGCGTCTGGGGGAGTGTCGATTTTGTAAATGGGGACTCTGGGGCGGTGAGTGCGGATTTTGTTTTGTTGGCATTCGCCGCATCCTTCGACGTAGTCCGTTATCCATGCGGTCATGCCAGGCCACCAGAAGTCTCTTTTTACTTGGCGGAGGGTTTCGTCTCTTCCCGGGTGCCCTGCCGTTGGCGCGTCGTGAGTGTGGGCCATGATGCGTCGTTTGAGTTCGAGATCTGGTGGGACAACCAGCTTGCCTGATTGGGTCCACTTAGGGACGCGGTGTGACTGCTCTTCTTGCGTGCAATGATGGGTCTCTCTCCATTCGTTCATGAGGAGTGGGTGTTGTTTCTGCGACCACCGGATGTTGTCCTCGAGGTCTTGGTGGATCGAGTCCAGATCGAAGACTCGAATTCGTGACGGTGGTTTGAAATGTCGCGGTGATGGTTCGACTGGGGGAGTTCGCGCTAGTCCTTGATGTTCGTCGGGAATTTCATAGTGAGAGTCTACAAATAGTGCTTCTGGGAGGACGATCACTTGTTTGTTGTCTGTTTCGCCTTTGTCTTTTAGGGGTGGTCGTGATAGGAAGTCTGCTGCCATGTGAGACTTTCTGGGCGTTACTTGGATGTTGAACCAATAATCTTGGAGAAGAGCGTGCCATCGGGCTGTGCGCCTGTTTAAGTCTCTTGGTTCCTTCCAGAAGGCCAGGTTTGCATGGTCGGTGACCACTGTGAAGGGGTGTCGAGTAAATCCTAAGTGTTGCCTCCAGTGTTTGAGTGCTTTGACTACTGCCAGCAGCTCTCGTTCGTAGATGTCGTAGTTTCGTTCTGCGGGAATGAAGGTAGCCGAGTAGTATGCGATAGGGTGGAGGCGAAATTTGAGGGGGCGTTCTGGGTTGGGATCGCCCTCCTGCAAGAGTATGGCTCCCACGCCATATCCCGAGGCGTCCGTATGGAGGATGAATGGTTTTGTATAGTCGGGTTGGGCGAGGACGGGTCTTCTGCACATGAGGGTTTTTAAGAGTTCGAAGGCATTCATTTGCGCGTTTTCCCAATGCCATGGAGTGGTCTTTTTGGTGAGGTCTAACAGGGGTCGTGCAATTTTTGAGTAGTTTGGGATGAAGTACCTATAGAAGCCTGTAAAACCTAGGAACGCTCTGACCTCGGTCACGTTGGTCGGTCGTGGCCAGTCGGCGACTCCTTGGGTTTTTGTTGGGTCCATGTGAATCGTGCCGTGCTGAAGGACCACTCCTAGAAAGTCAACTCGTCGTTGCTCAAATACGCATTTCTCGGGTTTTAGGTATAAGTCGTGCTCCACTAACTTTGTGAGGATGCGATGGACGCATAGTTCATGGAAGTGGGGGTCGTCGTCGGTTGCGATCAACATGTCATCCATGTAGATGACTAGCCACCCCTCTCGCATTTCTTCTGCGAAGATGGCATCCATCATCATCTGGAAGGTTGCTGGTGAGTTCGTAAGTCCGAAGAACATTACCGTTGGTTCGAATAGTCCTTGGTTTGTAATGAAGGCCGCTTTCCATTCATCTCCTTGTTTTATTCTCACGTTGTTATACCCCCAACGAATGTCGAATTTTGTGAAAAGGGTGCGTGAGCGTACTTTGTTAATTAATTGAGGAATGAGTGGGAGGGGGTAACAGTTTCTGACTGTCCATTGATTGACTCGTCGGTAGTCTTGGACGGGATGGAGCTTTCCGTCTTTCTTCTTGATGAAGAAGAAGGGTGCAGCGTAGGGGCTTTTGGATGGGCAAATGTAACCTTTCTTCATGTGCTCTTGGACGAATTTTTTCAACTCCTCCTGTTCGAGTTGAGTGAGGGCATAGACTTTTCCGGGTATGGTACTCGGGGCGTCGGGTTTGAGTTCAATGGCATGGTCCCAGATTCTTGGTTCTGGAAAGCGTTGAGCCGCTTGTTCGCTAAAGACTTTGTGATGACATTGGTAGCGGATCGGTATTGGACTTTGGGGGGTATCTTGTCGCGGGGGACCGAGCCATTCGACTCGCGCTATGAAAATTGGGTCTTGCTCTCGTCGAGTTGGCGCAGCGGTTCGGGGGAGGAATTTGGCTCGGGCTGCATCAGGACTTCGTATGATGATGGGGAGTTGGGAGTGGTCGAGCCATCCTCGGAGCCAGTCGATCTTCGGTTGGACGGCCGCGAACCATGGGTACCCCAGGATCAATTTGTGGTCCCCTAGGTTTGTGAGGAAGAACCTCATGTTCGTGTGATTCGCGCCCGTCTGAACTTGTGCATCTGTGAAGAATTCCAGGGAGCCACCTCGATTGAGAGTGCCGTCTACATTGTAGACCTGTCGAGGGTGGCTCAACCTTTTCATCGGTAGGCCCAGCCATTTTGCGTAATTCAAGTTCATAAAATTTTCGGTTGCTCCAGAATCTACTAGAGCAGTCGCTTCAGCCCTTTTTCTTGATGAGTGTATGTAAGAACGAATCGTCATCGATTTGCACGCCGACATAAATACATCTTTTGAGGTCTGTCTAATCCAGGCTGTACAGATTAGACCGAGTGAAAATCCTGCCGTTCCCTCATGCGTTCTCCTAAAGAGGAGGACTCTTCGAGGGATAGAGAGTGGAGCTGTTCCTCCATCCAGGCTACCTTGTCCTTTGGCTCTTCGGCGACGGTCTCGTCGTCGTTCCAGTCGATGAGGCTGGCCTGGGCCTTCCTTTGCGGACAGTTACGGGCGAAGTGGCCCGGTTGGTTGCACTGGAAGTACAGCTGCGTGCGTTGGGGTTGGCGCGGTTGGGATTGGATGGCCCGCCCTTGGGCTGAGGGCCCTGCTTTGGTGCGGTCCACGTCCATTGGGACCGGTTGATTTGCCATCCATGGTGGGGCGTTGGTGGAAGTGTATTGAGGTTTCCCTGGTTGGGATTGTGGACGTTGCTGAGGTCGCCCTCCTCGGTTCGGCGATTGAATGGGTTGGGGTTTGTCCCTCTCGGGGGAAGGGAGTGCGTCGGGGGCCGAAGATCTGGTCTATGACCTGGCACTTGACGCTTTCTATGGCCCTTTCTTTGATATCCGTGTAGGCGTGGATGAGGGGCGGCTTCATAACATCCTCGGCCACTCCTCGGGGAAGGCCTTGGATGAAGAATTGTTTGGTCTCTGAGTTGCCGATGGTGTATCCTTCTCTGGCCAATTGCTCGAACTGCGAGATGTACTGGTCGATTTCCGGCCATTTCATGCGCAGGGTTTGGAGCTTTAACTTGGCTCGTTCTTCTCTTTGGGTGTCTTGGAACTGGTGCGCGAACTCGTCCAGGAAGGCCGTCCATGTGGCCGGGATGTCGTCCGCCGCATTGAGGGTGTCGAAGAAGTTGCCGAAGTCTCGAGTCCAGCTGGCAACAAGGGGGCCTTTTATCAGCGTGAGGGCCAGGGCTATCCTTTTGAGGTAGGAGTTCATGCCTCCTACGTTGTTATTGAGGCGGATGTAAGCCTTGAGCTCTTCGATGAAGTCATCTGCCCGTTCGTGGTTGCCATCGAATATGGCAGGGAGCGCTCCCATCATTTTTGGGTCGATCGCTGCTTGTCCTACTGCTGGAGGTGGGGGAATTGGAGGTCCAGGTCCTGGTGCACCTCCTCCTCCGCCGCCTCCTCCTCCTCCTCCTCCTCCTGGAGGGCCTCCTGATATCGTCGTACGTCTCATGGCTGTGTTGAGCCGATTTTGTATGGAGCCGCTGGAGGCAGAGGGGAGTACAGGTGGAGAGGTTGCTTGCGAAGGGGGGGTCTGTTGTGTGGGGGCAGCCGTTGAGGTGCTGATGAGGGTCGTCATAGTGTCTTGATAGGATGGTGGGGCGATCGAGAGTGCTTGGACTCGTTTCACGAGCTGATCGAGGGTATCAGACCTTGGTCTGGTGTCTGGGGTTTCTTGGGAGTCCGAGCTTTCATCGTCCGATGTTGACGAGGAGGAGCGGTTTCGGGCGTGGTCTTCAAATGCGAAATTGGGTGGTACCTCTCCCAGAGGGTAGTTGAATTCCTCGACTTCGGGAATTAGTTCTCCCCAGTTGGGGTAAGTTTGCCCTTCTCTGTGGCTTAGTATGTGCCAACGCTCGTTGGTGGTCTTCCAGTAGACGAAGGCTGCTTTGCCTTCTCCGTATTTCCCTGATGGGTAGAATAGGTGTACCCCGTAGTTTCTCCTCTGGGAGGCAGGTGCCTCTCTCCAAAATACGTGGGAGTTGGGTGGCAGGACGTCCTTGTCCGGGTAGTTCTCCAAGAACTCCACTGTTGGGTTGAAGCCTATCTGCGAGGCCATGTTGATTCGAAGTCGAGTCTGATGTCACCGCTACGGTTTCACCAGCTCACTTAGTAGCAATGGAAGGATAAAACGACGATGAAGACGACAATAAAGGTGATGATGACTATTGCCAATCTGAACATGAACCCGTCCGTATACCGGGTGTGACCTTGAAGAAGAGTACGACCCCGACTTAGAGCAAAGGCGGTCAAGGAAGGTCCAAGATCGCTTTCACTCTGAGTGGAAAGACGAGGGTCTGCTGCAAAGACGGCTTGTCTTTGACAGCGAGCCCTGAGCGGGGGAACAACGGTGTATAAGGACAAAAGACTTGACTTGCGAGTCCTAGTGGTACATGGCACGTATAAATAGGTACAGGGGAGGCTATGCCCATAAAGCCGAATCAACGGTACATCAAACTATCACAGTAGGCGGTAGTCGGCGCATCAACCATCATATCAGAACAGAAGGCCAGATCAGAAGAGTACGTATCTAGGGAATATCATAACGCCGGTTCAGGAACTTACCCCGGTCCACGGCATACGAGCTAGCCATCTCGGGAGCTGGTGACAGCACACATGCTAGTGGATAGCGGCGCCGAAGGAATGATAATCCATGAGAACTTCGCCAAACGACACAAACTCACCCTGCGAACCCTCAGACAACCTCTACCAGCCCAAAATGTTGATGGTTCAGAAAACAAAGGGGGATTGATATCCCATACTACAATCCAACAACTCAGGATTGGAAAACCCCCAACACAACACGACAAACAAGCAGAATTCTACATCACTAACATCGGAAATTATGACATCATCCTCGGAACCGATTGGCTACGCCACCACAACCCAATCATCAATTGGGAGAAAGACACCCTTGAATTATCTCGCTGCCCCAAGACATGCAAAGTTACCAAACAACCACCCCTTTGCCACTCCATTTGCATTCAAAGCATCAAAATCAACCACGAAGACACACTTGACAAACCGAACTTTCCCTTGCATGCAACAATCGCATTTATTGCCACAGAACACAAAGACCCCCTCAACCTCGAAGACAAACTTGAACAAGCCTTCCAAACTGCAGCGATCCATATACAAGCAAAAACCACCACAGCTACGCAACTAGCCCAGACCATAAAAACCCCATGTCCATTGGAAGAAATCATTCCCCCACAGTTCCTCCAGTACAAACACATCTTCAATGACCAAGCCGCCCAACGCCTACCCCAGCGGCGTCCATGGGACCACGGCATCAAATTAAAACCTAACGCCACCAGAAAGGACTGTGGGATCTACCGACTAACCCCAGATGAAATGAAAGCCCTAACGGAATTCCTAGCAGAACACCTACAACGCGGAACCATCCGAAAATCTAATGCCCCAGTAGCAAGCCCCTTCTTCTTCGTAGAGAAGAAAGGCGGATCTCTCTGACCAGTCCAAGATTACCACGCACTCAACAAAGTGACAGTCAAAGATGCTTACCCACTACCACTTATCCCCGAACTAATCGATAAACTCCAAGGTGCACGCTATTTTACCAAATTTGATGTGCAATGGGGATACAACAACATCAGAATCAAGGAAGGCGATGAATGGAAAGCTGCCTTCAAAACCCCATTGGGGCTCTATGAACCTCTTGTCATGTTCTTTGGTCTCTGCAACTCCCCTGCAACCTTCCAACACTTCATGAATATGGTCCTACGAGACCTTATTGAAGAAGGACAAGTCGTAGTCTATATGGACGACATCCTCATCTTTGCAAAAACCCTAGTGCAGCTGGACGCCCTCACTCACCGTGTCCTTAAACAACTCCTCGCCTTTGATCTCTTTCTAAAGCCGGAAAAATGCACTTTCCAAGCCCAATCTATTGACTACCTAGGCCTATGGATAGAAGAGGGACGAATCTCCATGGACCCCCTGAAAATTAGTGGCATTATACAATGGCCAACTCCCACATGCGTACATGATGTACAAGCCTTCCTAGAATTCTGTAATTTCTATCGACGATTCATTAGAGATTACTCAGCCATCACTCGCCCCCTGTTTAACCTCACCAAGAAAGACACCCCATTCCTCTGGATGAACGAGCAAGAAATGGCCTTCCGCGCACTCATCACTGCATTCACAACAGCCCCAGTACTCCTATTACTGGACCACTCGAAACCCTTCCGATTGATCACAGATGCAAGTGAATATGCACTTGGTGCCATCCTAGAACAAGTGGACGAACTTAACCGCTTCCACCCCATTGCCTACTACTCAAAATCCCTCAACCCAGCTGAACACAACTATATTATCCATGACAAAGAACTCTTAGCTATTGTGACAGCACTCATGCACTTCCGACACTACCTGGAAGGTACACCAAACACTACAGACATCTGGACGGACCACCACAATCTTTGCTACTTCATGACCAAACAAAAACTATCCCGTCGACAAGCCCGATGGGCCCTCCTACTCAGCCAATTTGACTTCACCATTACACACCACCCAGGAACACATAACAAATCAGATGCACTGTCCTGGCGTCCAGATCATAAAGAGGGGATGGAGCACAACAATGAAGATCGTGTCCTGCTCGACCAAAAGGTTTTTGCCATCTGAGCAACTCGCCCAGGAGCAGTAGTCTCAGCAGGAGATAGAGACCTATGCCAACGCCTGAAGGACACCCAACACCATGACCAAGAGGTCACCCAAGCACTCTCCTCAATCCTACGAAATGGACCTCGCACAATTGCAAAAGGATTAGAAGATTGGAACCTAGAAGAAGGCCTTGTCCTATACAAAGGAAAGATCTACGTACCCAAAGTAACAGAACTCCGGCGTGACATACTCAAACTACACCACGACACCCGTGCTACAGGACACCCTAGACAATGGAAAACCTATGAACTAGTCAACTAAAACTACTGGTGGCCGGGAATGTCTACATTTGTTAAAAACTATGTAGAGGGATGCACGACGTGCCAAGAAACCAAGAAGCTCCCCAAAACCATCGTACCCCTACAACCCAACGAAATTCCTGCCAATGTATGGCAGATCACCACCATGGACTTTTTGTCAACCTACCACTGTCACAAGGCTTCGACAGCCTCCTAGTCGTAGTAGACTGCTTCAGCAAAGCAACAATCATCATCCCATGCCACAAAACCATCACTGCAGAACAAACTGCCGACCTCTACCTGGAACATGTCTGGAAAAGAACTGGACTACCTAAGAAAATTATCTCAGACAGAGGACCTCAATTTGCGGCCAAAGTAATCCAAGAACTCTGGAAGCACCTAGGAGTAAAATCCTCCCTCAGCATGGCCTACCACCCCCAGACAGATGGAGAAACAGAAAGAGTCAACCAGGAACTTGAACAATACCTACACATCTTCTACAATTTCCAACAAGACAACTGGTCCCAGCTCATCCCATTCATGGAATTCGCCCACAATGCACGACTACACCATGCTACCAAAAGACCCCCTTTTGAGGTGTGGTATGGATTCACCCCTATGTTCATTCCCCCCCTACTATTTGCAACCAAATTCCCAGCGGTAGAGGAACATCTTAAACACATGGAACAAATGCGAAGTGAAGTCACCGCTGCCCTAAATAATGCAGCAGAAGTCATGAAATCTTCCCAACTGGACGGCCCCACATATCGCTTCAAAGAAGGCGACTCAGTGTGGCTAGAAGCCACTAATCTAAAAACAACCCATCCCAAAGCCAAACTAGTGCCCAAGAGATACAGCCCATTCAAAGTCATTGCTGCATACCCTGTCAATAGTAAACTGGCACTCCCCAAATCCTGGAAAATTCACCCAGTCTTCCACAACGCCCTTCTAAAACCCTACCAAGAAACCACTGCCCATGGCCCCAACTTCACCCGACCTCCCCCAGAAATCATTGACAATGAAGAAGGACACTACGAAGTCGAAGGGATCCTGAAGTCACGTGCTACCCCTAACCGCAAAGGGATACAATACCTAGTCAAATGGAAAGGCTACCCCTCATCAGAAAACTCATGGGTTGCTGCAGGAGACATGAAGAATGCCCCAGAACTCACTTCCGCTTTCCACACCCGCTATCCAACGATGCCAAAACCAGGAATTAAAATCTTGAGTCTGCAGGTGCAGACGGATCTTAAAGAGGGGATCCTGTCACAAACAGTGACCTCTGGAACCACAGGAATCAAAGGGGACAGACAGGACAATGTCCAGAGACCTCCCTGCAATGAAAAGGGGCGACCTAGCAAAGGGGGACAACCCCAATGCCCCTACAATGCCCCCCAGACCCCCAGAGCGCCAGCAAGGCCACACACAAATAGATCCAAAGAGAACCCCTTGGGAAATCCCCAAGAGAATCCCCAGATCACATCTAGGACCCTAGATGATCTAGATACCTCTAAGATCGGAACAGGGGATCACCAGAGGTACAGATCTGGCCACAGATCTGCATCAATCCTAAAATACCTTGAGAAGCGAAGTGGCCACAACCCCCAAGGAAGCGCGCCATAACCCCAAGCACCCAGAATAACTCCTCCCAAACCTGTTGGACGATCCAGACCAAGGACAGATGGCATTATGCCATTGGGACAACAAGACAAACCAAGAATAGCCCCTAGAGTAATAATGCTTACTAGAGTACCATCCCTGTGTATATAAGGACTCCCAATATGAGCAGACAGTCCTCAGACTGTCCATTTGTGACACTCCCATTGTCTCCTCCCCTTACTGCCTTGCACTAAGCGGCTCAGTGCCCAAGCCTTCCCCTGTACCCTCTGAAATCCCCTGTGTCCCGACACTCGACCCGTATTGTCAACCCACGTCCCCTGTCCATCCAGAACCCTCCTAGTGAATTACTGTCGACCCAGCAGTAAGTTCGCCACACCCATAACCTAGAGAAGTTATGAGCTAAACAAATACAACGAGTGACTCACCATGAGGCCAATTAGCTAATCAGTTGCCTAATCGAGCGAAGGCAGTGGCTGGGAGACAAAGGCAAGATAAAGTCAAGAGGCATGCAGAGGGAATAGAGGGACACAGGGGGCTGGCTCACATTGCTTGGCTAGTATGGTATTTATACATTACAGCCCATGGTAGTTTACTAAGGTAATAAGACAGAGAGAACAAGAAACGAGGTGTGAGACAGTAGATATGTAGTAAGTCACTACTATGCCTTGAGACAGCGATAATAATGTGTTGCACCTGATAATACCCTTCGGACTTTATGCAAAGACCAGCTGAAGGGGTTGGGCATTGTATAGGGATCGTAATTGGAGTGGGCGAGGGTGTTTTGGTGCATTCCGAGGCATCCCATTGTGTGATCGTCAGGTTGTGTTATGCTCCTGCAGGCGCAAGGGCCAGACATTGGCAAGTTGAGGTCCGGGTGCGCGTTAAGCAGCACTAGAAGGTCTTGGTTCAAATGGGGGCTGGTGTCACCGCTACTACAACGGACTCGATAGTCCGATGGTGAACACAAAGAAGAGTATAAAGGTTACAATGAGAAAGGCGAGCATATACCCATACGTCTTCCAGGAGTGGAGCGATAAGTCGAACCAAGGGCGACGAAGTACGCCCGACTTCGACTTGTAGCGAGAACAACCTGGTATTGAGACAGAAGACTCAAGTTAGAGTCTTAGTAGCTAGGTACAACGCTATAAATACTACAGTGGGGAGGCTATTCCCATAAGGCCTTATACGAACAATAGCAACAATCAATCAGAGGCACGGTGTAATCAGACAGCTAGCGATAGATCAGGGCATCAAGCCCTGGTAAGGTACAATCTCACTTGTATGGATCAAAACATGGTAGGGGACGGAGCATACGATGGGACATAGCCGGTTCATGAACTTACCGCAGTCCAACGGACGCCAACCCATCCGTTCTCGCATGCCAGTGACATCACCCCTCGTCTAAACAAGACGTCCTCAGCTTGGTGCAGTGGGAAGAGGCATGCGACGTACGGGAGGGGTAGTACCGGCCAGGCTGGACGAGACCCGCTCTAAAGGATGAACATATCCTTGAAGGCCTGAGAGCTTGCGGTGGACGTTGGAATTTTCGAGGCGGGCACGGGTGTCACTGAGGGACTCAGTGAGGAGCTCGTGCTCAGCTTGGAGGCGGTCGATGGCGAGGATGATGTGGCGCGACTCTTCGAAGTCAGCGCAGTAGTGAGAGATGTCGGCGGCGATACCCCAGTTGTCCAGCTTGGCAGCGGCGTCAAGGAGGATGTTGTAGGCAGAGGAGCGCCCCTGCAGGACCTGGAGGAACCAGGTGGGGAAGACCATAGGTATGTCTGAAGGAAGGTGATGGGCGGAGGCGTAGATCTCGGCGCGATAAGGGCCTTCACCAGGACCCTCGCATCCTGTGAGCCCTTCGACCTTTGAAAGGTCTTTGCAGCAGCGGCGGACCCATTGCGCTTTGAGGTAGACCCCCTCTTCCATGGGGATCTTGAAGTTAGGGGTACAGTTGATATTGGGGATGTACCCCTCAGGTGGCGTGTCGTCGTTGCGGATAGCCTCTTCGTGGACAGCGAGGGCCTCCTCCAGGCCCTTAATGCGGCCTCAAAATGCGGACTCGTGGCACGCCGTTTCCTCTTCACGCTTGGAGATGGTGGCGCAGAGGCCAGCGATGAGTTCTCGGAGGGTGTCCTGGGGGACATTGTCGAAGGCCAGGAGCGCGTTGACCGCAGTACGAGGGAAGACGGGGTCAGCCGTCTGTATGGTTGCGGCATGGTAGGAGGGGCCACCGATAGTCGGCATATGGTAGGAGGCGCTAGAGTCGGGTCGCGATTCGTTAGCGGTAGGGGCGTCCATGTCGAGGAAGTTCTGCAGTAGCTGGTCGGTGGTGTGAGTGAGGACGTGGCGGGCGTGCGTAGGAAGTGGTGCGTCAGCAAGGTTGAGGCGTTCGAAGTGAGCGGCAAGGGATTCAAGGTGGAAATTGAGCCACGGATTGCGACTGATGCGATTGAAGGGGATGGAATACAGTGATAGGAGGGCGAACTCATCCAGAGTGAAGTACTGGAGATGCGACGGGAGGTAGCTGTTGTCAATGGTTGACTCTTGTGGTAGCTTTTAAGCAATGTGGGAGCATGCACATTTGCCGTGGGCTCCCACGTATTGTCACTATGTGGGTAACCCTTCCACTTGATCAGGTATTGGAGTTGGCGCTAATGCCCAGTGTGGCGGTGATTGATGATGGTTTCTACCTCAAACTCCTCTTGACCCGGGATGAGATCAGGTGGCGGTTGGGAGAAGTTGGGACCATGGGGTTCCGTCTCGATGTAGGGGGTTAGCAGGGACGCGTGAAACACGTCGTGGACTCGCCACAACACCGGGAGGTCAAGCTTGAAAGCGACCGGGGAGATCCGCTTGATGACTTTGAAGGGTCCTTGACGTTTTGGGGCGAGTTTTGACGATTGATATGGCAGTTTGAGGTTAGTGGCTTCCAGCCATATGCTCTGCCCCTCGCGGAATTGGTCTTCTGGCATTCTCAGGTGTTTCAGGGCTTGATTGATGGCTTTTGTCGCTTGTGCTCGTTTCTGGACCATCTGATCAATGCGGGCTTCGGCGGCTTCGTTGTTAGTTCCTATCACTTGAACGGGGTACAGGATGGGGCGGTATCCTAACAGCACTTCATTTGGAGACAGGTTCAGGGTTGAGTTGGTCCGATCATTGTGGACCACCATAGCAATTGTGAGCCATCTGCTCCAGTTGTTGGGTTGAAGTCCTGTGACGAGACGTAGATACTGTTCGATCCATTGGTTTGTCTGCTCAGCTAGTCCGTCCGTCTGGGGATGGAAGGCTGTTGACAGGTTTTGTTGTACTCCTAGTTTGGCCGTGAGCGCTCGGCCGAAGTGAGATGTGAAACGAGGGTCTCGATCTGAGATCATTTTGATGGGAAGTCCGAACCACCGGTAGACGTTGTCAAGGTATAGCTGTGCAATGTCTGGGCCCATAATGGTTGACGCACATGGTAGGAACAGCGCGGCTCGGGAACATCCGTGGTCGACGATAGTGAGGATGGAGTCGTGGGGTCCATTTGGGGGTAGACCTGTGATGAGATCCATGGCGATTTGTTGGAAGGGTTTCGCATCTTCTGAGGTTGAGATTCAATATGCGGGTACGCGCCTTCGATGGGTGAAGATTTTTGCTTGTTGACAGGTCGCGCAGCCTTTAACGTAGTCTGCGAGCCACTCGTTCATACCCAGCCACCAGAACCATCTCTTCGTCTGTTTGATAGTTTCGTCTCTTCCTGGGTGTCCTCCCGTTGGGGCGTCGTGAATACTCCTCATGAGTCTGCGCTTGAGCTGGATGTCTGGAGGTACTACCAACTTGCTGTTCTTTTCCCACCTTGGGAAACACGTGGTCTCTTCTTTCTCTTCGATCCCAAGGGTGGTAGTCCATTCTTGGAGGAGGATGGGGTGGTCCTTCTGTGCCCAGCAAATGATCTCTTCCAGTGAGTCGTACACTGAGTCCAAGTCGAAGACGCAGACACGTAATGGCGGTTCTCTTTTGTCCCATGGCAGATTCCACCCTTCGGCTTGTGGGGGTAGTCCTCGTTGTTCGTTGTTCACTCGATAGGTCGTCAGGACGAAGTTTTTGGGTGGAATGATGGTTATGTTTTTGTTATTGTCCTTGCCCTGTTCTGCATGCAGTGGTCGTGACAGGAAGTCTGCTGCTGCGTGCGATTTGCCGGGGGTAATCTGTACGTTGAACCAATAGTCTTGTAGGAGGGCATGCCACTGTGCCATTCTGCGATTGAGGTCTTTGGGTTCTTTCCAGTATGCTAGGTTAGCGTGGTCCATGACAACTGTGATTGGGAATTTCGTCCATCCCAGGTGCGATCTCCAGTGTTTAAAGGCCTTGACCACTGCTAAAAGTTCTCGTTCATATATGTCATAATTTCGTTCTGCTGCTATGAAGGATGCTGAGTAGTACGCAATAGGGTGAAGAAAGTTTTTGTGGGGGTTTTGTGAGGGTGTGTCACTCTCCTGCAACAATATGGCTCCCACGCCATATGCCGATGCATCCGTGTGCACGACAAAGGGTTTGGTGTAATTGGGTTGGGCGAGTACTGGTTTCCAGCACATGAGGGTTTTGAGTAGTTCGAAGGCCATTTTTTGATCTTCTCCCCATGTCCAGGGGGTGGTCTTCTTCGTGAGGTCTAGTAGTGGTCGTGCGATGAACGAATAGTTCGGGATGAAGTATCTGTAGAATCCAGTGAATCCTAAGAATGCTCGTACGTCCGTTACATTGGTCGTTGGGGCCAGTCGGCAACTCCTTATGTTTTTGCGGGGTCCATGTGTATAGTGCCATGTTGTAGAACTACTCCTAAAAACTCGATGCATGTCAAGAATCGCTGACGCTCAACTCTTGATAGAGTTCGCAGTAGCGTCTCACCTGTCTTGGAGTGCTGATTGATATAGCTCAATCACTAAGCTTCGGGATTCCTTGGAAGTTATCTAAGGGGAGCGAGAGTTGTTTAGACGATGAGAAGGGTCACTCCAATAGGTGAGATGATAGTCAGCAAGACCAATGTATGATTAAGTCGAGCTTGGCTCGACTCTACAACTGCTGAAAGGTTTAAATACAAGTCTGCTACTTTGGGGATTGTAAATAGCAAGTACGATCAATAAGCAGTCTTCTCAGGCCTGTCAGCTCTTCCTAAGTATCAGTAAGCTATCAGTAAGCTATGATATCATAGAGTGCGTTTTTGGACTTTGGAACAATAGCATGGGAACAATCAGTCATCCAATCAGTAAGCATCCAGTCATTGGATCAGTAAGCATATCGGTATTAGACCACAGTAAGTCCCACAGAACGTCAGAAGGAAGGTGCCACACATCAGAACAATAGTGAGCCTAGGCATGCCACCGGCATCCAGACTTCTTGCAGAAGGCCCAGTGCATACAGGCGTGTTTGGGAATGAGAATGGGAGTGGATCGAAAGGAGGGGGGATGAGTTCCGGGACCAGGAGGTGTGGCTTGCCCTGTAGATTGAGGTAAGTCCATAACATCATCTCCTCTTTAAGGTCGAGCTTTCCACAGCTCTCAGTCACCTCGATCTTGGGCCTCCCAGTCAATGTACTCGTCATAGTCTTCTCCTCCTTCGAGGTGGTGATCCCCTTCTGCCTCTGCCTTCTCCCGGTCCTCCCTCTCCTTCCTTTCTTTTTCTCGTTGTTTCGCGCAAAAGAGTCCTACGATAACCCCCATGTGTGTGAGGGGGTAGGCGTCTTGTGCATGTTTCCTGGTGCAATTCCAGACCTCCTGACACATGGTCAGGTATTCGTCGGTCATAGGGAATTTATCCTGAGATAAGATGTGAGGGCCGAGTCAGGAGTCCTCATTGGGGGTAGGAGTTGGAGTCCCTCGTCCTTTCCCTTTGCGTGCAGCAGAGGATGCCACCATGCGACGCGGGGTTGACTGCCCTCTCCCCCTTTTCGGTCCCTTGGATCTAGCAAGCAAGTGAGGGCTGGAGGCATCTTGACTTCCCTCTCCAGGAAGCTGGCTACGGACTCCTTGGATGGCCTCCACCGATCCAGTGGGAGATGGATCGGTGGGAGCGGCAGGAAAGGGCTGCAAGGTTTTCTGAATGCGGTCTCGACTTTCCTGCTTCTTTACTTCCTCCCCTTTGCTTTGGAGGTATGCATAGGGGCATCGAGGTACTTTGCCAATATGTCGGGGTAAAATTGCGCAGAGTCCTCCAGGTCGACACCTGTTATGAGGGTCGTGGCATTGATCCTCTGTATGGCCTGCTCCCAAGCCATGATAGTAGCAGTTTTCGAGGACCTTTGGCGTGTGGGGTAAATGGTACTTCTGCCCCATTCCCATACTCATCAACCAATCCCCTCCTTCTCCTGGGGAGATCAACGCTTTTGGATTTCTGTTGTCGTAGGCCTCTCTAATCCTCTCCAGGGCTTGGGCTTCGGTGAGGTACTTTTTTGCTTCTCGGATTTCCGACTCGACGTTCCGCCTCTTTCGGTCGAGTTCGACCCACTTGTTAGTGAGTGTCTGTGCTTCCTTGCTGAGCCGTTCTTGCTCTAGGTCGAGGTACTTCTTCTCGACTGCTGAAGATTGGAGGCGATACATCTCTGCGAAAATCCCATTATCATTGATCAGTTCTGCCCCTCTGATCAATGATCTGTCCCAGAAGTAATGCTCCGGTAGAAATTTCTCGAGGTCTTCTTCCTTGCATTCCCAAGGGAAGACCCTCCGACTAGGGGCAGGGTGGAGGCTTTCTCCGTACTCAGGTTTCCCTTTCCCCATGGTGCTAAACACCTTAGGGTCTCCGTTTTGGATGAGGAACTTCTGATACTTAGCTCCCTTCCATTTATATGTGTCTTCCTATAGAACTTCTGTTTTGGTGAAACTGTGACTCGGGTTCCACCTAACCCACCCCTCCCCTGGGTGGTCATCCTCTTCTTGGTCTCCCTCGTGACCCACCAGTTCAGGTGTGGCTTGTTGGCTGGTGGTGGTGTGTGGCGAGGCTGGGGTAGGGGTGATTTCTTCCTCCAGGGATTGGCTGGTACTGGCAGGTGTCCGAGGTGGGAGACCAGTCTGCCCCTCTGTGAGGGTTGCGCCAGCTCCTCTTGCCCCTTCATCAGGGGATTTGGAGGCAGGCTGGACAGGTTCTTGGAACCCCAAAGCTTCACCTCCGGCACTGCTACCTTCCCAATGTGCCAATGATCCTTCGCGTACTTGGGTGACTCCAAGCCCTGGCGGTACCTGGAGCTCTTCGACACTAGGGATGCTTCCTCCCCTGCTCGTAGACGCATCTTCCCTCCGAGGGGGAACTCGGAGGCTTTCGGGTGTGTTGGGACGAGTGGATACTACTGAGATGTGTGAGGGAGTGGGCGAAGGGGCCTTAGACATGTGGGCTAGTGTGAGTTGGGAGAAGGCTTGGGTGAGAACTGTGATGGGGTGATGGGCTTCTTCGCTGTCCATTGACCCTTCCTTTTGTACCCTCGCGGTTCTTATAGCCGTGGGATGTTCTTTGTGATATTCTTCAATCAGTTGTTGTGCAAAGATATCTTTTTTGTCTTGCCAGGTATTCTCTGCTTCGGGATATCCTTTCCATTTCAAGAGATATTGCAGTTTCTTTGTCCTCCCATGTCTTCGAGAGTCTAATACCTTTTCGACCTCCCATTCTTCTTGTCCTTCGACCAGGTCTGGTAGTTGCCCTTCATAGTTAGGCCCGTGTTCCTCCGTCTCCTTGTATGGTGTTAGTAGACTTGCATGAAACACGTTATGAATCTTCCACTGTTCTGGAAGGTTCAATCGATAAGCCACAGGGCTTATGACTTCTGTGATTTCGAAGGGGCCATATCGTTTGGGTCTCAGTTTGGTAGTCGGATGAGTCGTGTGGATGTTCTTTGCTTCGAGCCACACCTTCTCGTCTTTCTGATATTCTTTGAACCTTGTGTTTTTTTTCCACAATGATTGCGCCCTCTTCATCGCTTCTTGTGCCTCCCGCCTTGCTTCCTTTATCCTCGTGTTGTACCATTCTATTCTGGGCATTTCACTTGGGCGCTCCGGCTGATGCGCTCTTGGTACATATCCCATCCATAGATCATAAGGGGTTCTTCCTGTTGTGGCCGATACTCGTGCATTCAGCATGTACTGCACGACTGGGAGGTAGTCTGCCCAGTTTGTTTGTTGGTAATTGCAAAAGATTCATAGAATGTCTTCGACATTCTGATTTGTTCTTTCTGATTGCCCGTCTGTTTGGGGATGGTAGGCACTGCTGATGTTCTGCTCTATCTCCAGTTGGGAACAAACCTCCTTTGCGAAGTTACTGGTGAATCTTGTGTCCCGGTCTGAGATGATTTTGCTGGGTATTCCTACAAAGGGAAATACTCGATTTTTGTATTCCTTCGCCAGCTCTTCTGCATTCATTGTCTCTCGACATGGTATCAAGATGACACCCTTGGTGCAATCGTGATCGGTGATGGTTAGGATTGCGTCGTATCCATTTGAAGTGGGGAGTTTGACGATGAAATCCATAGCTACTGTCTGGAAGGGGTGCGCCTCAGGTTCTGGATTGATTGGGTATAACCCAGGGGTGTTCCTGTGGTGTATAACCTTATTTGACTGGCACGTTGCACATCCCTTTATGTATCCTTCAATGAATTTGCCCATTCCCGGCCACCAGTAATATTGCCGGAGATCTTGCTGCGTTTTAGCTTGCCCAGGGTGTCCAGCTGTAGGCCCATCGTGGTAGATCTCCAGCAAGCTTCTCTGGATTTGCTCCGGCCTTGGTACTACTATGGCTTGCTGATGCCAATAGTACCCCCTTCTCTTTTGGATGCCGTACTTCATCTCCCATTCTCCAAGGATTATAGCGTTCTCCTCTCGTTTCTGTTGTTTTCGGACTTCCTCCTCGACCGCCATTGGTCTGATGAGTTTGATAAACAAGTGGTCCGGAAGGGGTATCGCCTTGACCTCCTCCCCTTCTGATGGCATGTGATCTGATCTTCTTGACAAGGCATCTGCAATGGCATTCTTCTTCCCAGGCAGGTGGCAGATGTCGAAATCAAACCTTGCTAAAAAGGTTATGTACCTGGCCACCTTGCCGGAGAGTTTTTGCGCCTCCCTGTGTTTGGTTAGGTTGGCATGATCGGTGTAAACCTTGACTCGATGCGGGGATCCTTCTAGAAGATATCTCCAGAATTTGAACGCTCTGATGAGGGCTAGGAATTCTCGATCATAGACGTCATAATTCTTTCTGCTTGATTGAGGGCCTCTGAATGGTATCCCACTTCCATTCGCTTCCCTGCTTCGTCCTTTGAATGAGCACTGCCCCTGTCGCATAGTCTGAGGCATCTATTTCCACTTCGAAGGGTTTATCAGGGTTTGGATGACTTATTTGAGGATCGGCTTCGATCTTCTTGATAAGACTGTCCAAGGCAATCTCCGCTTCCTTGGTCCACTCGAACTTTTGCCCCTTCTTGATGGTGGCAAAGATGGGCCTGGCCATATGAGCGAAATTTGGTATGAACCTCCTTTGGTACTGTAAGGCTCCCATGGTTCGCTGGACGTCCACCTTGCTCTGGAGAACTCGAGGCCACTTGCTGATCCCATCTCGTTTGGCTGGATCCACCCTCATCTTCCCTGCTTCGACTAGGATTCCTAGGAATTCCATTTGTGTCTGTTCCCATTGACACTTTGCTGGTCGTAAATGATATCGATGTTTGGCCATCAGTCCAAGTAGTTCATGCGTGCACTGCTTATGCCTTCCTTCCCTTTAGGCGTCTTCTTGCTGGCTATGAAGAAGTCGTCCATATAACTGCCTGCCGAAGTGTCCATGTGATCGAGCCACTTGTCCCTCCATGGCCTGAAGTCGTGCCACATCAATCACGTCCATTGAGCTGGGGCATTTTTCATTCCGAAATACAACACTTTAGGTTGATATGTCCCTAGTGGCGTTTTGAAGGCTGCTTTCTGTCGGTCTCCTTCTTCGATAGGAATGTTATTGTACCCCCATCTGATGTCGAACTTTGAGAAGATTTCCTTCCCCTCCATTTGTTGCAAGAGGCGGTCAATTCGAGGTAAGGGACCATTGTCCCTTTTTGTCCATTGATTGAGTTTTCGATAATCGATGATGAGTCGTTTATCGGCCTATTCTTTTGTTTATGAAGAATACAGGGGAGGTGTAAGGTGAGGCTGATTCTTCGATAAATCCCTTTTCTAGCTCTTCTGCAAGGAACTTCTTAGTGTTTCCGTTTCCGGTTTGGTTAAGGGGTAGACTTTGCAGTCTAACTGTTCTGGAGCTCCTGGTAACAATTCCACTGTGGCATTTGGGTTTCGATCAGGAGGAAATCTTCTGGCTGCTTCTTCGGAGAAAACTTCCTTGTATTTCTGGTATTCCTTTGGTACCTCGTGTAGTTGTATGGTGCCTTTCTGATGGTATTGTTTGGCCATTTCCTGGGATATGGTCATCCTTCTGACGTAGATGGCTTCGCCCTCCTTAGGCTTGCCCAGACTCTTAATGGCCTTGATTTGCCACCTGGCGATCATGCGGTCTAGGTGTTTGTACATGCTGCTTTGGATTTTGACTGTGCCTTCAAGCAGCTTCCCCTTCCTCCAATCTACTCTTGGGTTAAAGGTTCGGAGGAATGGGTATCCCAATATTAGATGGTCCTTCCCTAAGTCTGTGATGTAAAACTCTTGGAGGTCTTCTTGGTCATTGTAGGAGACTCTTAGGCGACAGTAGTGAGTCATTTCTCCTTGTTTGTTCTCTGTTCCATCGACGTTATAGACTTTGATTGGTTTGACTAGAGGCCGCCTTCCGACCCTCATCCTTTTCCAGGTAGTTTCGTCGATGAAATTTTCCGTAGCTCCACTGTCCAACAGAGCTGTTTCTTCGGCCTTCGCATGAGCAGTTTGAAAGGAAAATGGTACATTCATGGAAGTGAGTCGTTTAATGTACATTTCTTGTTCTTCTCTGCTCATGCTAGTATTCCTAAGCCAGGCCGTCGGCTTGGAACTTCTCAAAAACCCTCGCTAATCAGTTTGTCGAACAGCTCCTCTTTTTCTTCATGGTTAAGGCATTGATATGCGCCATCAACCCTCCTTTCCCTTTGATTGATCCGACCTTTGTGGATGCTTGGGACGTTACTTCATCCTTGTCATCTTCCACAGTAGACTCCTCTTCTTCAGCCTCCATGACTTTGGCTGAGGGCTTCTTCCCAGGTGTCGTCTTTCTGTCTGGGCAATTCTGGACATGTGTCCTTGTTTCTTGCATCTGAAGCATCGTCCTTCGCTCATGAGTTTCTTTCGCTCTTCAGACGTGAACTGTTGGAACCTTCCTGGGGGTCGGCCCTTGGGTTTAGTGTCGATGACATCTACATCCATGGCATCTGGGTCTCTGGGAGCTTTCTTTGGGATAGGATGGTCCTGAAGAATTGTTGGAACATGTTTTCCCGAACAGTGAGTCTGCCCCTTCCGAATCCTCCAGCTTCTTGCTTGATCCTTTTGGCTTTGACAACCTCTTTCCTAGCGCCTCTTGCCACCCTTCAAGGTCGTGTCTGCTGGACAGTTATCCTTTCTTAAAATCGCAGTGGCTAACCAGGATTTCAGCCCCATTCTGAATGCTCGAACTGTCCCCTGGTGGTTTCTGTCCCACCCTAGCTCGGTGATGAGGGCATTGAAGGTGGAAATGTATTCATGTAGGGGCATATCTTTCTTCATGCTCAATGCTGACAGTTTAAATTGAGCATCTTCGAGTAGGCTGTCGTCCTTCCAGGTGCTGATGAAGTCTTCTTGAACCTTATCCAGTGTTGGTCATTATCCGCATTCATTCCTCCAGTTACTCTATCGTTGGCAGCGCGGATCTGGGCTTTGGTCCATTCTCAAACCCTATCCCCTCTGATGTAGGTGATGGCCAAGGCTACTCGGCTCAGGGGTGGGCCATTACTCTCTTGTGCGAATTGATCCAGGCCCAGACTGTGAAGTCATACATGAATGATTCTGCGTTTTTTCTGTTGCCATCAAAGATGTCTGGTGGGTGTCCATCCAGTCCTCCTCCTCCTTGGGCTGCTTGTTGCATCGCAGCGGCCATTGGTTGGAGGGCTGGGGGGCACCTCCTCCTCCTGGGGGACCTCCTCCTCCTCCTCCTCCGCCACCTCCACTCCCATGCGCTGGGTCTGGTACTGGGATAGGGGTAAAGGTGGTTTGGATAGAGGATCCTTCCTGTAGGCTTTGGAAGGTGACATCTGCAGTTCTTTCTTCGGTGGAAGTCATTGTGGCCATTATGAGCTGATCGATGGCTTCGTTCAACCTTCGTTGTGGGCTGATATCGATTGTTCTTAGTTGCCTAGTGATGGTCTCTACTTCTGGCAACAGTGTGTTTCGACGTGAAGACTGTATTCACTTCTGTCCACTCCGTGTCTTTGCAGTATTGGAGTTCTTTCTCTTGAAGACTCTGACCGTTTGTCAGTGTTTGTGTCTTCTTCTGAAGAAGTATCCTTTTTCTGGCTTCTTCGGTCTGGTAGGGTTCAGCTAATGTCCCCAAACCTTGTTTATTCGGATTTTCGATGAGATCCCTTTTGGTCGTCCAAAATGTTCTTTCCTCCGGACTCCAGTAAGTGTAATACCACTGGTTGTTGATGTATTCCACTGGCACCCAAACTCCTCCTATTCCTAGGATGGTGTAGGATGATTGGGCGAAGTCCTGCCTTATCGACCAAAGGGCAATTCCTCTGAGTTCTAGGGGTAGGTTGTCTGCTCCCCTGTTCTGGAAGTCTGCTGCTTCTTCGGGGTCCTCTGGGAAGCTTACGACTATTGAGTCTCGAAGCTCCTCCTTCTGTTTCCCCTGGAGTTTTTCTCGCAGAGCCTTCGTCTTGACTGGCTATTTAAAGCTCGACTTATGTCAAGAATCGCTGACGCTCGACTCTTGATAGAGTTCGCAGTAGCGTCTCACCTGTCTTGGAGTGCTGATTGATATAGCTCAATCACTAAGCTTCGGGATTCCTTGGAAGTTATCTAAGGGGAGCGAGAGTTGTTTAGACGATGAGAAGGGTCACTCCAATAGGTGAGATGATAGTCAGCAAGACCAATGTATGATTAAGTCGAGCTTGGCTCGACTCTACAACTGCTGAAAGGTTTAAATACAAGTCTGCTACTTTGGGGATTGTAAATAGCAAGTACGATCAATAAGCAGTCTTCTCAGGCCTGTCAGCTCTTCCTAAGTATCAGTAAGCTATCAGTAAGCTATGATATCATAGAGTGCGTTTTTGGACTTTGGAACAATAGCATGGAAACAATCAGTCATCCAATCAGTAAGCATCCAGTCATTGGATCAGTAAGCATATCGGTATTAGACCACAGTAAGTCCCACAGAACGTCAGAAGGAAGGTGCCACACATCAGAACAATAGTGAGCCTAGGCATGCCACCGGCATCCAGACTTCTTGCAGAAGGCCCAGTGCATACAGGCATGTTTGGGAATGAGAATGGGAGTGGATCGAAAGGAGGGGGGATGAGTTCCAGGACCAGGAGGTGTGGCTTGCCCTGTAGATCGAGGTAAGTCCATAACAATGTGTCATTGTTCAAAGAGGCATTTCTCCAGTTTGAGGTATAGGTCGTGAGCTGCCAGTTTGTCTAGTATTTGGTGTATGCACTTCACATGGAATTCGGGGTCATCGTGGGTCGCGATGAGGATGTCGTCCATGTAAATGACTAGCCACCCTAGTAGTAGTTCTTCCGCAAAGATGGCGTCCATCATCATTTGGAAGGTTGCCGGGGAGTTAGTTAGGCCAAAGAACATTACTGTAGGTTCAAAGAGTCCTTTGTTAGTAATGAAGGCCACCTTCCATTCATCACCTTGTTTGATCCTGATGTTGTTGTACCCCCAACGTACATCGAACTTAGTGAATAAGGTCTGGGTTCGTACTTTATTGATGAGTTGGGGAATGAGGGGTAGTGGGTAGCGATTCCAAATTGTCCATTCGTTGATCCTCTGATAATCTTGTACTGGTCGTAATTTGCCGTCCTTCTTTTTAATGAAGAAGAAGGGGGCCGCATATGGGCTCTTTGAGGGTCGGATATAGCCCTTCTGAAGGTGCTCCGTGACGAACTTCTTGAGTTCTTCTTGTTCGAGCTGTGTGAGGGGGTAGATCTTCGATGGAAGGGTACTGGGGGCATTGGGTTTGAGTTCGATGGTGTGGTCCCAGATGCGGGGCTCTGGGAATCGGTGGGAGGCCTCTTCGCTGAAGACCTTGTGGTGTTGTTTGTAGGCAGTGGGGATGATGGGGGTACTTATCGGGGTCTGACGTTCGCAGGGGGTCCATTCCATGCGGGCTATCCATACTGGTGCTGTTTGTTCGTGCATCTTGGGTTGCATACGAGGGAGAAATCGAGCTTTCTCCGCATCTTTGCTCCTTAGCATGATCGGTAGTTGCGAATGGTCGATCCACCCCTTGGCCCAGTCAATCTTGGGTTGTTTCGCTGTGAACCAGGGATATCCTAGGATGATCTTATGTTCTCTGAGGTCTGTGAGGAAGAACCTCATTCACGTGTGTGTGCACCCCATTTGTACCTTAAGGTCTGTGTAGAATTGGAGTTGGCCTTGTCGGTTTGGGGTGCCGTCTACGTTGAAGATTGGTCTTGGCATTGGTAGTTGTTTGATGGCAAGGCCTAGCCATTTTGCATATCCTAAGTTCATAAAGTTCTCCATGGCTCCTGAGTCCAGGAGTGTGGTGGTTTCAGCCCTCTTTCGTGACGAATGTAAATATGTGCAAACTGTCATTGATTTCCGCGCCATCATAAATACACTGTCACTGTTCCTAATCCAGGCTGTACAGATTAGGCGGAGGGAAAATCTGAGTCTTGGCTCAGCTTGGACACTACCGACATTCTTTCATCGTCTGTGAGGGCCTGGAAGTAGGCTTTGGCGCTGGCCACTTGATCGTCTCCAGCAACGGAGGGTGTGTTCGAGGGTGGTTCTGGGTCTTCTGGTTGCCAATCAATGAGGTTGGCTTGTCCTCGTCTCTGGGGGCAGTCTCTGGTGAAGTGTCCGGGTTGGTTGCACTGGTAGCACAATTGTCGGGATTGGTTGTTATTCAGGGTTTGCGCTGCCCGCCCCCTCACATTTCTTGGGGCTCTAGTTCAATCTAAGTCCATCGGGACTGGTTGGTTAGCCAGGGAGGGGGGTGCGTTAGAGGAATTGTATCGCGGGTTGTTCATTCCTGTCCGTTGATATGTCTGTTGGTGGTATTGTTGGTGGTTTCCTTGTTGGAACCTCGGGGTGTCCGCAGGGCGATTTCCGGTTCTCTGATTAAAGAAGTTTGGCCATGGTGTTGTGCCTCAGTTGGAGGGGAATCTTCGGTTTCCGAAGATCTGGTCAATAATTTGACGCGAACGGAGGCTTTGGATGGCTCAATCGTTGATGTCAGAATAGTGGTGCACTAGGGGCAGCTTTAAGACGTCTTCGGCCACAGTTCGTGGTAACCCGGCAATGAAGAATTGAATGGTTTCAGAGTTACCAATGGTGTAATTGGCTTCTCGTGCTAACTTCTCGAAGTCAGCGATGTACTGGTTGATGTTAGGCCACGTCATCCTTAGTGATTGGAGTTTGACACGGGCTCACTCTACTTTCTGTGAATCTTGGAATTGGCGGGCAAACTCGTCGAGGAATTGATCCCATAGATCTGGGACATCATCTATCGGAGTGAGGGTGTCGAAGAACGCTCCCATGTCTTTGGTCCAAGCGGCTACAATTGGTCCTTTGATGAGAGTGAGGGTTAGGGCTAGGTGTTTAATGTATGAGGTCATTGCACACTGATTCAGGCGAATGTAGGCTTTTAATTCTTCAATAAAATTGTCGGCTTGTTCCCTGTTACCGTCAAAGATGGCGGGTAGCACCCCTATCAACTTGTCTGTTGGTTGGGCGCCTCCCGCTGCTGGCTGTTGGGCTATGGGTGGGGGTCCTCCTGCTGGCGGTCCTCCTGCGGGTGGTCCTCCTCCTGGTGGTCCTCCTGCGGCGGGCGTGGGGAATGTTCTCCTCATGACCATGTTCATTCGGCTCGTCAAGGAGCCTGTTGTTCCAGACCCACTTGGTCCCACTGGGGGAGGTGTTGTGGGAGCAGATGGTTGTTGCGTTGCTGCCGTGGGTGCTGTTCCCATTGAGGTGGTGGTTATAGTGGCCATACTGGCGATTGTTAGTGACTGGACTTGTGAAACTAGGTCGTCGATATTGGGATTGTCGGGGTCTAGTTGACTCACATGGTCTGGTCTTTCTGGGCTGTTGTTCAAGGGGTCAGTGGTTGTGCTGTTAGTTGATTCTGAGTCGCTTGAGTCGTTTCGGGAGTAGTCGTCGAACGCGAAGTCTTCTGGTGCTTCTCCACTCAGGTAGTTGTGTAAGTTGACCTCTGGGTGTGGTGTTTCCCAATGTGGGCGGGTGGTTTCTCAGTCTTGATTTAGTCGGTACCAGCGGGAATCTTCAGTCTTCCAGTACACCCAGGTACCTGGTCCATCTTGGTATCGTCCTGTTGGGAAATAAGTGTGTGCTCCATATGGCCTGATTTTGGATGCTGGTGCGTCTTTCCAGAATACGTATTTGTTCGGTGGGGGACGTCTCGCTGTGGTAGCTCCTCTAGATATCATTGGGCGGCCGTTTTGTAAGAAACTTGAGTCTGATGTCACCACTACTACAATGGACTCGATAGTCCGATGGTGAACATGAAGAAGAGTATAAAGGTTACGATGAGAAAGGCGAGCATATACCCGTACGTCTTCCGGGAGTGGAGCGATAAGTCGAACCAAGGGCGACGAAGTATGCCCGACTTCGACTTGTAGCGAGAACAACCTAGTATTGAGACAGAAGACTCAAGTTAGAGTCTTAGTAGCTAGGTACAACGCTATAAATACTACAGTGGGGAGGCTATTCCCATAAGGCCTTATACGAACAATAGCAACAATCAATCAGAGGTGCGGCATAATCAGACAGCTAGCGATAGATCAGGGCATCAAGCCCTGGTAAGGTACAATCTCACTTGTACGGATCAAAACATGGTAGGGGATGGAGCATACGATGGGACATAGCCAGTTCATGAACTTACCGCGGTCCAACGGATGCCAACCCATCCGTTCTCGCGTGCCGGTGACAGCTGGTCTCCCTACTCAGCAAGCACTTGCAAAGCAAGGCTAAGTCGATAGGCAAGTAAATACAGTCTGTGCAAAGGTCTAAGTCAACGATGAAGTGATCCCCCTCCTTGGAAGGTCTTTGCCAGTAATTCTTGAGTCGAAGTTGGTCCAGTGGCCTTCCCACTTTGTATGCCAATGACCAGAAAGTCACAAGATTGATTCTAAGTCAGGCTTAAGGCCCAACCATGAGTGATACGGGTTTATATACATGTTGCAGTCCATCTAGGACGCTTGGTGAGTTAGGTAAGTGAAAATAGCGACGAATGGCCTTAAGGGCTCTTGGGTCGAGTCAGAGTAGCAAGCAAAGGGACATAATGAGTACTAGGGATCGAGGTGGTAACGATGGGGTGAGTCACAATAGCTAAGCGAAGATAAAATGATGGTAGCTAGTGGAGAAGTTTTATGGAAGGGTAGGTAGAGAGTCCGAGGAGATAAGGAGTAGCAAGCGAGATAGAAGTCAAGAAGGAAAAAGGGTGAGCGGTGGTAAGTCCGAGGAGGGGGCAGATCATAACATCACGCCCTTCCTAAGGAGCTCACTTACACGAGAGCTAGTCTTCTTCCATCGTGGTGGGGGACATGCCAGTATCCTGAGCCCACATGTGAGGGAAGGCATCCAGCGGGGTGCCGAGACGTTTGGCAAGGCATCCCATGGCAGGGGCTGGGCATTAAAGTCCATGGAAGGTGAGCCAACTAGGAACTGAGCACCTGTTCTCATGGCATTGAACGTGGGGGGTAGGGCACAGAAGCGACTCGTGGCCAGTACTCTGGCAATAGCAGCAGGCCCCCGCTGAGGGGCAATCTTTGCCAAGGTGGTGGGACTGGGATTGCATGCATTCGAAGCAGAACACTGTCAAGAATCGCTGACGCTTGACTCTTGATAGAGTTCGCAGTAGCGTCTCACCTGTCTTGGAGTGCTGATTGATATAGCTCAATCACTAAGCTTCGGGGTTCCTTGGAAGTTATCCAAGGGGAGCAAGAGTTGGTTAGACGATGAGAAGGGTCACTCCAATAGGTGAGATGATAGTCAGCAAGACCAATGTATGATTAAGTCAAGCTTGGCTCGACTCTACAACTGCTGAAAGGTTTAAATACAAGTCTGCTACTTAGGGATTTGTAAGTAACAAGTACAATCAATAAGCAGTCTTCTCAGGCCTGTCAGCTCTCTCTAAGTATCAGTAAGCTATGATATCATAGAGTGTGTTTTTGGACTTTTGGAACAATAACGTGAGAACAGTCAGTCATCCTATCAGTAAGCATATCAGCATTAGGCCACAGTAAGTCCCACAGAATGTCAGAACAAAGGCACCGCACATCAGAACAATAGTGAGTCTAGGCATGCCACTTGCATCCAGACTTCTTGCAGAAGGCCCAGTGCATGCAGGTGTGTTTGGGGATGGGAATGGGCGTGGATCCGAAGGAGGGGGAATGAGTTCCAAGACCAGGAGATATGGCTTGCCCTGTAGATCGAGGTAAGTCCATAACATCATCTCCTCTTTAAGGTCGAGTTTTCCACAGCTCTCAGTCACCTCGATCTTGGGCCTCCCAGTCAATGTAGTCGTCATAGTCTTCTCCTCCTTCGAGGTGGTAGTCCTTCTCTGCCTCCGCCCTCTCCCGGTCCTCCCTCTCCTTCCTTTCCTTCTCTCATTGTTTTGAGCAAAAGAGCTCTACAACAACTCCCATGCGTGTGAGGGCATAGGCATCTTGGGCGTGTTTCCGGGTACAGTTCCAGACCTCCTGACACATGGTCAGGTATTCATCGGTCATGGGGAATTTATCCTGAGATAGGATGTGAGGGCTGAGTCTGGGGCTCTCATTGGGGGTAAGAGCTGGAGTTCCTCATCCTTTCCCTTTGCGTGCAGCAGAGGATGCCACCATGCGACGCGGGGTTGACTGCCCTCTCTGTTACGCCCTGCAGTGCATAAAGGCCAGACGTTGGCGGTTCGGTGTTCAGGTGCTTAAGCACGCTCTACGTTCGGGGGCTGGTCTCCCTACTCAGCGGTTCTGGCTTGGATAGCGGTCCAAGACTTGGTTCGAGAGCCTGATGCACACTGGTGCTGCTCTATCTGACAATGCAAGTAAATGTGGTGTGTCCACGGTCTAATTCGACTACTAGCGGGTGCGCCGTCTAGTATCCCACACAGCCAGGGGTCGGTGTCACAGTCAGTCGTTCATCGTACCTGCGCAGAGGTAGTAGGTCTTCAAGTAGTCTGAAGGGATCGGTTCACGCTAAGTCACAACGCGGACTTAGGTACAGAGAGAAGAGGGTTCAACTGGGTATTATCCCTGAAGACTACTGCTTGTTGATACAGGTTCAACTAAGTCAGGCTTAAGGCCTAACTGTCTATCATAGAGGTCTTTTTATAGTAATGAGGCGTGGTCCGTGCGCGAGGTAAGGGAACTACAAGACGAGTCTGGGGAACACTGAAGAACGAGTCTGGGAAGTGAAATGAGGTGTCACCGGCTCCTGGGACGGCTAGCTTGTATGCCGTGGACCGGGGTAAGTTCTAGAACCGGCGTTATGGTAGTCCCTTGATACGTACTTTCTGATCTGGCCTTTACTTCTGATGTGATGCGTTGATGCGCCGACCGCCGCCTGCTGTGATGGTTTGATGTACCGTTATCCTGGCTTTTTGAGCATAGCCCCCTCTGTACTTATTTATACATGCCATGTACCAGTAGGGCTCGCTAAGTCAAGTCTTTTTGTCGCTATACACTGTTGTTCCCCCTTCAGGGCTCGCTGTCAAAGACAAGCCATCTTTGCAGCTGACCCTCGTCTTTCCACTCAGAGTGAACGCGATCTTGGATCTTCCTCGACCACCTTTGCTCTAAGTAGGGGTCGTACTCTTCTTCAAGTCATACCCGGTATACAGACAGGTTCATGTTCGGACTAGCAATCATTATCATCGTCTTCACGATCGTCTTCATCGTCGTCTTATCCTTTCATTGCTACTGAGCAACGCTGGTGAAACCGTAGCGGTGACATCAGACTCGACTTCGAGTCAACACGGCCTCGCGAATAGGCTTCAACCCGACAGTGGAGTTCTTGGAGAACTACCCGGACAAGGACGTCCCGCCACCCAACTCTCACATATTTTGGAGAGAAGCACCTGCATCCCAAAGGAGAAACTATGGAGTACACTTATTTTACCCATCAGGGAAGTACGGAGAAGGCAAAGCAGCCTTTGTCTACTGGAAGACAACGGACAAACGTTGGCACATATTGAGCCACAGAGAAGGACAAACCTACCCCAACTGGGGAGAACCAATCCCTGAAGTTGAAGAGTTTAACTACCCTCTAGGAGAGGTACCACCCAATTTCGCATTCGATGATCACACCTGAAACCGCTCTTCTCTGTCAACGTCAGACGACGAGAGCTCGGACTCCCAAGAAACCTCAAACGTCAGACCAAGATCCGACACCCTCGACCAACTCGTGAAACGAGTCGAAGCGCTTTCAATTGCCCCACTGTCCTACCAAGACACCATGATGACCCTCGTTAGTACGTCAACGTCCGCTCCCGCACAACAAACCCCCCCTTCGCAAGCAACTTCCCCACCTACCCTCCCCTCCGCTTCCAGCGGCTCCATACAGAATCGCCTCAATACTGCCATGAGACGCACAACAGTATCGGGAGGCCCTCCAGGAGGCGGTAGAGGGGGAGGAGGTGGCGGAGGAGGAGGAGCACCAGGACCCGGACCTCCAATTCCCCCACCTCCAGCAGTGGGACAAGCGGCGGTTGACCCCAAGATGATGGGAGCACTTCCCGCCATATTCAACGGCAACCGTGAACGAGCAGATGACTTCATTGAAGAACTCAAGGCCTACATCCACCTCAACAACAACGTAGGGGGCATGAACTCCTATCTTAAATGAATAGCCTTGGCCCTTACACTGATAAAAGGCCCCCTTGTTGCCAGCTGGACCCGAGACTTCGGCAACTTCTTCGACACCCTCAACGCGGCAGACGACATCCTGGCCACATGGACAGCCTTCCTGGACGAGTTCGCGCATCAGTTCCAGGATACCCAAAGAGAAGAACGGGCCAAACTGAAACTCCAAACCCTGCATATGAAATGGCCGGAAATCGACCAATACATTTCGCAGTTCGAACAGTTGGCCAGAGAAGCCGGGTATACTATTGGCAACTCGGAAACTAAACAGTTCTTCATCCAAGGCCTCCCTCAAGGAGTAGCCGAGGATGTCATGAAGCCACCCCTCATCCACACTTACACGGACATCAAAGAAAGAGCCATCGAAAGTGTCAAATCACGGCAGGTCATAGACCAGATCTTCGGTCCCCGATGCACCCCCTTCCCCACGAGAGGAACGAACCCCAATCCATTTAATTGCCCGAATCGAGGAGGGCGACCCCTGCAACGCCCGCAACCCCAACCAGGAAGACCTCAATACACCTCCACCAACGCTCCGCCGTGGATGGCAAACCAACCAGTCCCGATGGACGTAGATCGCACCAAGGCGGGATCCTCAGCCCGAGGGCGAGCCATTCAGTCCCAACCGCGCCAACCTCAACGCACACAATTGTGCTTCCAGTGTAACCAACCTGGTCACTTCGCCTGCAACTGCCCACAAAGGAAAAGCCAAGCCAGTCTTATCGACTGGAACGATGACGAAACCGTCGCTGAAGAACCGAAGGACAAAGTGGCCTGGATGGAGGAACAACTTCGCTCCCTCTCCCTTGAAGAGTCTTCCACCCTAGGAGAGCGGATGAGAGAACGACAGGATTTTCACTCGGTCTAATCTGCACAGCCTGGATTAGACAGACCTCCAAAGATGTATTTATGTCGGCGCGCAAATCAATGACGATTCGTTCTTACATACACTCATCAAAGAAAAGGGCTGAAGCAACTGCTCTGGTAGACTCTGGAGCAACCGAAAATTTCATGAACCTGAACTATGCAAGATGGCTGGGTCTGCCATTGAAGAGATTAGACCACCCCCGACAAGTTTACAACGTGGATGGCACTCTCAACCGAGGCGGCTCCCTAGAATTCTTCACGGACGTACAAGTCCAGACGGGCACGAACCGCACAAACATGAGGTTCTTCCTCACCAATCTAGGAGACCATAAGTTAATTCTGGGATATCCGTGGTTTGCCGCCGTGCAACCAAAGATCGACTGGCTCCGAGGCTGGCTCAACCATTCCCAACTCCCCATTATCATACGAAGCCCTGATGCAGCCCGAGCCAAATTCCTTCCCCGAACCTCCACGTCAACCCGACAAGAACGAGACCCGATCTTCATAGCACGAGTCGAATGGCCAGGTCCCCCTCGACAAGACCCCCCTCAAAATCCCATACCAACCCGTTACCAACGTCACCATAAAGTCTTTAGCGAACAAGCTGCACAACGCTTCCCGGAACCAAGAATTTGGGATCACGCCATTGAACTCAAACCTGACGCCCCAAGCACCATACCTGGAAAGGTCTACGCCCTCACCCAGCTCGAGCAGGAAGAGCTGAAGAAATTTGTGCAAGAACACATGAAAAAGGGTTACATTCGCCCATCCAAAAGCCCCTATGCCGCCCCCTTCTTTTTCATCAAAAAGAAGGATGGAAAACTTCGCCCCGTCCAAGACTATAGACGAGTCAATCAATGGACGATCAGAAATCGTTACCCGCTCCCGCTCATTCCCCAATTAATCAATAAAGTGTGCTCACGCACCCTCTTCACAAAATTCGACATTCATTGGGGATATAACAATGTGAGAATAAAGCAAGGGGACGAATGGAAGGTGGCCTTCATCACGAACCAAGGGCTGTTCAAACCAACAGTGATGTTCTTCGGGCTTACGAATTCCCCAGCAACCTTCCAGATGATGATGGATGCCATCTTTGCAGAAGAAATGCGAGAGGGATGGCTAGTCATCTATATGGATGACATGCTAATCGCAACCGACGACGACCCCCGCTTCCACGAATCGTGCGTCCATCGCGTCCTCACAAAATTGGCAGAACACAACCTATACCTAAAACCCAAAAAATGCGTATTCGAACAACGACGAGTTGACTTCTTGGGAGTAGTCCTCCAACATGGCACAATCCATATGGACCCCACAAAGACCCAAGGAGTTGCCGACTGGCCACGACCGACCAACGTGACCGAGGTTAGAGCGTTCCTAGGCTTTACGGGTTTTTATTGATACTTCATTCCAAACTACTCGCGGATCACGCGCCCTCTGCTGGACCTTACAAAAAAGACCACCCCATGGCACTGGGAAAACGCGCAAACGAACGCCTTCGAACTCTTGAAAACCCTCATGTGCAGAAGACCAGTCCTCGCTCAACCTGACTACACAAAACCGTTCATCCTCCACACGGACACATCAGGATATGGCGTGGGAGCCATACTCTTACAAGAGGGCGATCCCAACCCAGAACGCCCCCTCAAATTTCGCCTCCACCCCATTGCTTACTATTCGGCCACCTTTATCCCCGCAGAACGGAACTACAACATCTACGAACGAGAGTTACTAGCAGTAGTCAAAGCACTCAAGCACTGGAGGCAACACTTAGGGTTCACTCGGCACCCCTTCACGGTGGTCACCGACCATGCAAACCTCGCCTTCTGGAAAGAACCAAGAGACCTAAACAGACGCACAGCCCGATGGCACGCCCTCCTCCAAGATTACTGGTTCAACATCCAAGTAATGCCAGGAAAATCTCACATGGCAGCGGACTTCCTATCGTGTCCACCCCTAAAGGACAAAGGCGAAGGAGATAACAAACAGGTAATCGTCCTCCCAGAAGCACTATTTGTCGACTCCCACTACGAAATCCCCGACGAACATCGAGGATTAGCGCGAACCCCTCCAGTCGAACCCTCACCACGACACCCCAAACTGCCGTCGCGAATTCGAGTCTTTGATCTAGACTCAATCCATCAAGACCTCAAAGACAACATCCGATGGTCACAGAAGCAGCACCCCCTCCTCATGAATGAATGGAAAGAAGCCTTTCACTGCGTGCAAGAAGAACAGTCGCACCGCGTCCCTAAGTGGACCCAATCAGGCAAACTAGTCGTTCCCCCAGATCTCGAACTCAAGCGACGCATCATGACCCACACCCACGATGCACCAACGGCAGGACACCCGGGAAGGGACGAGACCCTTTGTCAAGTAAAAAGAGACTTCTGGTGGCCTGGTATGGCTGCGTGGATAACGGACTACATCAAAGGATGCGGCGAGTGCCAACAAAACAAAATCCGCACTCATCGCCCCAGAATCCCCATTTACAAGATCGACACTCCCCCGGACGCCAAACCCTTCGAACGCATAGCCATGGACCTTATCACTGGCCTACCCAAGAGCCACGGCCACGATGCGATCCTCACTATAGTAGATCATGGCTGTTCGCGAGCGGCGACCTTTATCCCTTGTTCCACCACCGTCACGGGCCCCGACATTGCGCAAATGTACCTCGACAATATTTACCGCTGGTTCGGACTACCAAAGAAGGTCATCACTGACTGAGACCCCCGCTTTACCTCACACTTTGGTTGAGCCCTCACGGCGAAACTAGGGGTTCAACAGAATCTGTCAACGGCCTTTCACCCCCAAACCGACGGACTCGCCGAACGAACGAACCAATGGATTGAGCAGTACCTTCGTCTAGTGACGAGCGCGCAACCGAACGACTGGAGCAAATGGCTCACCATTGCCTCGGCAGTTCACAACGATCGAGTCAACTCCACACTGAAGATGACGCCCAACCAAGCCCTGTTGGGATATTGGCCCATCTTATACCCGAACCAGATCTTGGGGACAAATAATCAAGAAGCGGAGGCCCGAATCGACGACCTTCTCCAACGAAGGGCACAAGCCACGGCGGCCATCAATCAATCAGTGCGCGCAGGAGAGATCTGAAGGGATGCGTTTCAAGTTGGAGAACAAGTATGGCTCGAAGCGAGTAATCTGAAACTCCCGTATCAGACCTCCAAATTAGCCCCGAAACGTCAGGGACCCTTCAAGATCATCAGAAAGATCTCCCCTGTGGCGTATCAGTTGGAACTCCCAGTGTCTTGGGCCATCCACGATGTATTTCACGCCTTGCTCTTATCGCCCTATCGCGAAACTCCCGCTCACGGGCCCAACTTCTGCCAGCCACCACCCGACTTGATCGGAGACGAAGAAGAATACGAAGTAGAAGCCATTATCAATCACCGGTTCAAAGGTAGAGGCCGACAGCTCCAATATCTGATCAAATGGAAGGGGTATCCCCACAGCGATAACACCTGGGAACCCAAAACGGCAATATTCGCGGATGAACTGATCCGGGAATATCATAAGCACAGCCCGCTAAACCCCCATAAGAAGGGAGCTCGTGTCGTGACCATCTCAGTACCAAACTGGCCCCCTTCGAAGTCGACTCTCTCTTCGCCCTCCCAGTCTTTTGGGGATTACCAGGCCTCGAGCTACCACCGAACCCTTGGCTACAGTTCCATCTCCAAACCCTTGCCACCCATTTCGAGCGCAAGCACAGAATGTCCCAGAACCTCGAGTCCTCCTCCCCCAAGTCTGCCAGCTCTTATGCCGTCCCTCATGTTACCAGGGCTCCCCTCTCACCGCGCTCTACCGCCTCGCTCCTGGCCGCCAACACCCACATCCCCGAAGAGACTATGTGCCAGATCGCCGCCGGACTCCTCCGAACTATTGAAGAGCGCGAGTCGGCCCACAGTACCGAGATCTGGGAGCTCCGCGAAAAACTCCTCCGCCTCGAAGAACTTGTGGGCGATGAAGACTCCGACGAGCCTCCCGAGGGGTATATCCGGAACAACAGTAAGATCCCCAACTTCGACATCCCCATGGACGACGGACTCTATCTCCCGGCCAAGTGGATCAAGTTACACAGCGGGGACTACACCAAGGCCTTCGGCCTTACTGGCAAGGAGCTCTCGACCGAAGCCCCCTACTCTATGGAGATTTACACGTCGCCTGACGTCCGCCTTAACGAAGTCCCGGAGCCGCTCCCCCTCTGGGTACAAACCATCATCGAAGGGCGCACCGCCACCTTCAAATCGCTCCGATGAGCCGCCATCGAGCTCAAAGACTATGGGATCGTGGCCGACCTCACCCGCGCCCACGACATCTATCTCAAAGCCCAAGAAATGGAGCTACAGCGGGACCAAATTGAGGCTGACCTCAGCCTTCTCCACGAAAGTACGCCCTCACCCGCGGACGTCTCGAGTTGGCCCGCATATCGAAGCGCCTCACCCGCCAACAGTACCTGGTCCCTGCGGTACTGCAAGACAACGAGAAATTCCCCCGAGTCCCCCCAAAGGGAAAGAACATAAAGCGAGGTCGCTTTGCCATCTAGAAGGAGGGTGATGTCACCGGCTCCTGGGATGGCTAGCTTGTATGCCGTGGACCGGGGTAAGTTCTAGAACCGGCGTTATGGTAGTCCCTTGATACGTACTTTCTGATCTGGCCTTTACTTCTGATGTGATGCGTTGATGCGCCGACCGCCGCCTGCTGTGATGGTTTGATGTACCGTTATCCTGGCTTTTTGAGCATAGCCCCCTCTGTACTTATTTATACGTGCCATGTACCAGTAGGGCTCGCTAAGTCGAGTCTTTTCGTCGCTATACACCGTTGTCCCCCCTTCAGGGCTCGCTGTCAAAGACAAGCCATCTTTGCAGCTGACTCTCGTCTTTCCACTCAGAGTGAACGCGATCTTGGATCTTCCTCGACCGCCTTTGCTCTAAGTAGGGGTCGTACTCTTCTTCAAGTCATACCTGGTATACGGACGGGTTCATGTTCGGACTAGCAATCATTATCATCGTCTTCACGATCATCTTCATCGTCGTCTTATCCTTTCATTGCTACTGAGCAACGCTGGTGAAACCGTAGCGGTGACACGAGGTGTCAAGTACATCAATCGTAAGTTTTAAGCGAAGGGATGATAGCTATGAAATGAGGTACTTGAGTATCAATCGTGCTGCGCAGTATATGAGTCAATCGGTATGAGTCACGAGTCTAGTCTGTCACGGGGTCAAGGGGTCATGTGATGGTGAGAAAAGAAAAAGCGGGGTCCGTTCCAGCGGATCGTAACATCACGCTCTCCCTAGGGCAACTCATTCCCACATGAGTTCATCGGGGTCACTTTCGTAATCCTGTAGTGACGAGCGGGTGAGTGGAGACGCGTCTTCATCCCATCATTTGAGAAACTCGGAGGGTTTTCTTTTTTCTTCTACCAACCAGTGTGGTAGGGACAATAGTTAATGCAGCAGAAGTGGCTGTGAATGCCAGCATGCCTTTTTTTCGTCGGGGTGTACGTATTGGTCGGAGGATGGATAGAGGCGGATGGCATCGCCTTTAAGGATTTGTGCAAGAGTCGCGGGTGAGGAGAGTGAGGAGTACGAGTACTCATAAAGGTTTGTTTTCTTCCTACGTGGTAGGGGAATAGGGTCATCGCTTTCATCCTCTATACTCGTCATAATGATGTCTGGGTCGGGTTGTGTGTCTCTGCTTTGGGGATATCAAAGTGTCTGAGGTTCCCATTCCATCTGCGAGTTTGGTGGGCCTTCGATTTTTGGTGAGGGACTCTGCCATTCGTCGTCCGGGTTTCGTGCTACCGACATAACTGGGGTAAACTCTTTTTGGACTTTCGAGGCGTATCATTGTGTATGGGAGGTAATGTTTGTCAGGGGGTGTCTGGGCATGGCGGCGTCGAATGCGGTTGGCAGGTCCTTGGCCCATACGGACTGAGGGGGTTTCTGCGAATGTCTGTTCTACCTGTCGTTATCCAGGTATGATGGTTTCTGGTTTTCTGGTCGTATGCCCACTCATTGCTGGGGCATTGGTCGTTATGTCGGTCCAATCCTCGACTGCTGATGCCTCGGAGTTCTTCTCTGAGTCGCATCATGTCCCAGTCGTCCTCATCAGGGCTATCTGTCGCGATGCCCATCTTTGAGGTTGGAGAGTTGGACAGCCTCTCCTCTTGACCTTCATCCTCATTGTCGGTCAAGACGTTCTCTGCCTGTTCCATGGGAACGGGCGAGTTCGGGACGGTATCCCCCTGAGGCAAGGGAGCGGGCGCGACTTCATCTAGTGCTGCGCGAGCTACATGGACATACTGTTCGAGGAGGTTGTCGTACTTCCTGGCTACTTCGTATGACGACATGACGTCTAAGATGGTGGTTGGTGGGGTTGGTAATGCTGCGAGCTTCCTGGCGACAAATGCTGCTTTGCTGTATCCGGCTCTCCGGAAGTCTGCTGGAAACTCCCCATGCTGGGTGTGATACTCGCCCAGTCTCCTGCTGTCTTCCCAGAGCTTTTGCAATCTCTCTGGCTCGTCTCTATGGCTAGCTGCATGCCAAGAGAGAGGGTGACTATCAAGATGGTCAGCGCCAGGACGTAGAGGAGGACCTGAAGGTCCCTGTCACGGGGGCACAGGGAGCGGTTCTGGTGAGGGGGTTGGCGGCGCTCCACTTGTCGCGGCAATTGAAACCTGAGTCGTGGCGGAAGCGGTTGTCCCTCCGACTGGAACGAGTGCCAAGTGTCCACTGTGTTGGGTCTGGAAGATAACGGTGGCGGCGGGAAGGAGGTCGGTTGGCGTGGCGGGGCGCGGCGAGGGTAGGCTGGTGGCGGTTGTTTGGTCGGCATCTTGTTCTTGGGACATAGGTCGATAATGTTTTTCGAGTGGTAGTTCGTTGGGGTAAGGGAGTGTAGCGGAACAGATGGTTGCTACTTGTCCTTTCCTCGGGGTTCTTATACTCCTTCGAGGTGGGCGCTCCGTTTGTCATGTTTCATATGCATCAATGAGCTCTGATGCGTTCATGTCGGATCTGTCAATCCATTGATCGTGTGCAGGGGCGTATCCTTTCCATCTTACGAGATATTGCAATTTTCTTCCTCGGCCGTGATGTCGCTTTCCGAGGATCTGTTCTACTTCCCATTCTTCTTCGCCTTCTATTTCATCCGGTGGTGGTTCGATAAAATTGCGTCCATGCTCTTCGGTCTCCGTGAAGGGTGTGAGAAGCGATGCGTGAAATACGTCGTGGATCTGCCATGTTTCAGGGAGACGGAGTTTGTACGCCACCGGGGATATCTTGGCGACTACCTCGAAAGGTCCGTATCGCCTTGGGGAGAGTTTGGGGGAGTCATAAGGTCTTTTGATGTTCGTTCCTTCTAGCCAGACCTTTTCTCCTTCTTCGTATCCTCTGAACTTGGTTGCTTTGATCAGCCCTTCTTGCGCTTTACTCATGGCCTCTTGGGCCTGCTTGTGGGCTGAGCGGACGTGGTCAATTCGTTTGTCGAGTGTTGGTATGTCTGTTTCTCTAGTCGGCTGGTGTGCGGTCGGGGTGTATCCTAATATCAAGTCGTAGGGGGTCTTCTTCGTGGTTGCGTGTGGCCAAGAGTTCTTTGTATACTGCACTATCGGTAGCCATTTTGCCCATTCACTTTGGTTGTTTCCGCAGAAGGCTTGTAGGTATTGCTCCAGGCTTTGATTGGTGCGTTCGCTTTGTCCGTCCGTCTGCGGGTGGTATGTTGATGAGATGTTTTGCTTGATCCCGAGCATTTTGCATAGTTCCGTGGTGAAGTTGGCGGCGAACCTGGGGTCTCTGTCGGAGATGATCTTGTGGGGAATGCCATAGTGGGGGAACACCTGTCTTGCATACAGTTCTGCTACTCCGGGGGCATCGATGGATTCGTTGCAGGGTAAGAATATGGCTGCTTTAGAACAGTCGTGGTCTGTAATTGTCAGTATCGAGTCGTATCCATCAGAGATCGGCAGTTTGACGATAAAGTCGACTGCAATTGTTTGAAACAGGAGGGCGTTTAATTCGGCGGTGATTGGGAAGAGGGCGGGTTTGCTTGGATGGGTGTTTACCTTAGTCATTTGACACGTTGCACATCCTTTGACATAGTTCGTGACGAACTCTTTCATGTCTGGCCACCAGTAATACTTGGCCGTCATGAGCAGCGTCTTGGTGATTCCCGGATGTCCTGCTGTTGAAGCGTCGTGAAAAAGGGAAATTACCCCCCTCTTAACGTCATTGTTTCCCACAACAACGAGTGCGCCGTTCTTGGTCCATAGTCGTCCGTTCTTTGTTAGTGAGTGGGTGAGCCGCCACCGTTTAATGGTGGCTTGTTGTATCTCTTGGTCCTGCATGATTTTGTCGTCTAGATACTTGGCGGATAATTCTGATCCGTCGAGTAGTGTTGCGGCTCTTGCCTTGAGGATGGGGATGCCGTGGTCCACCAATTCCATGTCGTTTGACTCGTAGCCAGAGTCGCTGTTTTCGATGGTGTCTTTCTGTCTGGTTGTGTTGTAGTTTTGTGTTGGGGCATCTGGGGGTACAAATAGGTGTTCTGGTAACGCGATGAGCAGTGGGTAGTCGTCTGTGTCTGGTGCGAGGTCGGGTCGTCTTGATAGAGCATCAGCGCGGTTGGTGGCTCCGGGCTTATACACTAGTTGGATGTTGAAGTCCACGAGTTCGGTGATGTACCCATTGACTCGCGGGCCCAACTTGTGTGGTTCTCGATAGTACTGCAGGTTGGCATGGTCTGTGATAACTAATACTGGTGTTACCGTGTTCCTTAATAGATGCCGCCAGGTTCGTAGGCCTCTTATGACCACAAGTAGTTCTTGGTCATAAATTGGGTAGTTTTGTTCCGTTTTTGTGAACGTCTGGGAGTGGAATCTGATGGGTCTGAGTAAGGGGTCTCCTCGTTTGTTTGTCTGTTCTTTGTCGGCCTGGTACAGGATAGCTCCAGTTGCGAATTGGGATGCGTCTACGTATAGGATGAACTGTTGGTCTGGGTCTGGAGGTATTAGGACCAGTTCGGATGTTACTAGTCCAATCAGCTTCCTTACCGCCGTTTCACAGGCGGTGTCCCATGCGAATTCTTTACCCTTTTGTAGCAGGTCCGTGAGTGGCTTGGCGATCCGGGCGAAGTTGGGAATCCATGGTCTGTGATATCTGAGGAGTCCGAGGGTGCTTCTTACTTCTTTGACGGTTTTGAGGGTGGTCGGCCATTCCTTGATGCCGGCGATCTTTGCGGGGTCAATCATTAGTTCTCCGCCTTCTACCCTAATTCCTAGATAGTCGATGGCCATTTGGAAGAACTCGCATTTCGCCGGTTTCAGGAATAGGTTGTGTTGTTCCAGTATTTCGAAGAAATCGTGACAGATTTTGATGTGGAGTTCCCGTTCTCCGGTTCCGGTCATGACAATACAGTCGTCCATGTAATGCCGGAACTTCCCAGGGTATTTTGCATAGAGGGGTCGTAATACGTCGTTCCCCATGCGGGTGAACGTGCCAGGTGCGTTGCATAATCCGAAGGGCATTACTACCCATTCGAACAGTCCTTTGTTGGTCTTGAATCCGGTTTTGTACTCATCTCCTTCGGTGATCCGGATATTGTTATATCCGGCTCTGATGTCAAACTTACTGAACAGTGTTTTGCCTCTCAGTTCTTCTAAGATTGACTGTATGCGGGGGAGTGGTGTAACGTCCATGATGGTGTATTCGTTTAGTTTTCGGTAGTCGTGTACGATTCGGAGCGTTCCGTCCTTCTTTTTGACTGTGAAGGTTGGGGAGCCGTAGGGAGATGCCAATGCCGTGATATAGCCTTTGTCCAGATTGTCCGTGATGTACTCGTCCAGTACCTTCTGTTCATCTTTTGACAGCGGGTAGACCTTGCTGTTGATTACATCGGGTGCGTCCGGTTTCAGTTTGATTTTGTGATCCCATTTGCAGCGTGGTGGTAGTTGACGAGCTTCCTGTTCCGAGAATACTTTCCAATGTCGCTTGAAAACCGCGGGGACTGTTTGTTCCGTATTGACCTTCCCAGCGTCGTAAGCTTTTTCTGCCATTTGCTGGGCGATTGTTATGGACCACCTCGATCTACAAGACGTACCACTGGATACAGGCACTGGGACCCCCCCCCTTGGAAGATCTCATAAATGACGAAGAAACTCCTACGTCGACGAGAAGGCAAAAAGCACCAACAGATCGAGAGAGGGTAGGACTAAGAGTCCTGACGATGAGTCTACAAGACTCTGAGAGGAAGGGACCTCCCTAGGCGACTCCACGCCAAAAAACAAACGAGACGAGAGAAGACCCGTCCATGGACCTCTCGGACCTCAGGAGGAACCGCCTAGAAAGGGGGAGGACTGCCCCTATCACTAGAAGAGCCTGGCCAAGCCTAGGCTTGCTTTGCTCTTGGATCAAACAAGAAGGTGGGCGTCAGGTAGCCCACAATGCACCTACGACCTCGGCACTAGTGCCTAGAGGTGAAAAGGCCATTGGCCAAGGAGAACAATACTCACACGCTATTGTTCAAGGGCTAGAACGGGCTCAAAGGCTAGAACAGGAACGATGGGGGAAGGATGAATCCTTCTCATGCTATTGTTTGAATGCTAGGATACTTACTGATGGGATGACAAGGAACTCTCACGCTATTGTCTTGCCTATTTGATATTCTAGATAGTGGACATGTATTTAAGCTTCTAGGAAGCTGTGAAGTCGAGCCAAGCTCGACTTAATCCAATAGTAGTCTTGCTGACTATCTGAAGCATCTTACCTCAGTAGGGAGTGACCCCTCTCAGCTTCTAACCCACGCACATTCCCCTTGGATGACATCCAAGGAACGCCGAAGCTTAGTGGTTGAGCTAAATCAAGCAGCACTCCAGAGGAGGGGTACGCAGTCCACACTTCGACTGCTGACAGTTGCACGCATGCGGTGCAAACCTCTGTGACTAAAGTCTAGCAGTCATGGTCTATGAGGCATAGGACTTGGACAATTGAACCCCACCCAAAGACAGAGACAAACGGCGTGGCTGAGTCACATCAGTCTACAAGACGGCTGTAGTCTAGCCATCTGACCAGTACTAGAGGACGAGAATCCGGAACCGAGTTACATCTGGAGTCTCCTCATCAGTGTTACGAGCGGGGTGGAGAAGCGGTTGCATGAGCTATATCATGCAAGGGTCACTTCACGAGAAGATAAGATGCCACTGCGAACTCTATCAAGAGTCGGGCGTCAGCGATTCTTGACAGCGATGGTCGCCTTGTTGACTTCGATTGGTTCTGATTTGATCGTTCGGATGGCGACATACAATTCATCGCCTTCTTCAAGTTGGCCAGCTGCCACTCTCGTTGCTTCGGCCAAATGTTCCCTTCTGGTTAGGTTACCTTTGAGCAAGGTTTCCATTCGTGTTTCTGGACCTTTCACAATCCCCGTCGTCCAGTCGATTTCGGGGTTGAACATTTGTAACCAGGGGTATCCGAAGATGAATCGGTCTTTCCCTAGGTTAGTGACAAAAAATCTTTCTCGTCCGGTTTGCTGTCCTCTGGTCACCAGCAGGTCGCAGTAATGCGTGATGTCTCCTGCCTGGTTCGATGTCCCATCTATGTTAATGATAGGACGTACTTGTTCTAACTTCTTGGTTCCGAGGCGTAACCTGGCCACAGTTTTGTAATCCACGAAGTTTTCTGTTGCGCCACTGTCGACGAGCGCTGTTTCTTCTGCCTTTCCTTGATACATGTATAGCGTAAACAGCAATTTGATTGAGTTTTGCTTGTTTATGTACATTGTCTGTATCTTTAGAGCCCTAACTATGGCAGCTAGTTTTGGGCCTGGTAAAAATCCTGCAGCGCGCTGATCACGCGGATTTTTACCGCTTCGGGTTCATTCGGTAACATTTTGAGGACCCCCTCCAATCCTCCGATCTGTTTCAGGGCTTCATCGTTACTGATGGTTGCTTTTGGCTCGGCAACTTCTGCGGTGCGGGCGCGACTTGGCTGCCCTTGGTATGGTCTCTTTGGTTTCTGGGGGCAATCGCGACTGATGTGCCCCTGCGCTTTGCAAATGAAGCATGCGCCTTTCTGATAGAGGTCCTGCCTTTCCAGGCTCCATTGCCCTGGTCCGAACCTTCTGCCAGTGTTTCCTGCGTCTACATCCATGGGGACGACTTGACTGGTTGTCTGTGGGGCTCTTCCTTGGTTAGGTTTCGGCCCATATGCTGGTCGTTGTGTCGGCTGGTAATTTCGTAGCCCTAGGTATTGGGCTAGTTGCTGTACGGGGAATGGTTTCTTCGCGGTGACGTTCCTAAGTTCTTTGTACACCGTTTGTCGTTCTCTGGCTTTCTTCTTCCACGTGTTCATGGTGGTGGGGGTGGGTACGTTATGCGTGATGATTTCCTGGAGGAGCTTTGGTGGGAGTCCTTCCCTGAATTTGACGATCACTCTGAGGTCGTCCTCTCTGTAGCCGGACTCCTCTCGGAGTCGGTCAAAGGTAGCGATGTAGGAGTTGATGTCCCCTCCGATCATCTTCAGTTCTTGGAACTTCTGCAGGGCGTTCAATTTAGCGTCTGAATCGATATATGCCGCCCTGAAGTCGTGTTCGAATGAGTCCCATAGCATGTCGCTACTTTGGGGTACTCCATGGACCTTAACTTGGTCCCTGAGCCAGCGCCTCTTGGCGTTAGCCCATGCGTCCACGTTTGGTCCGACGATATAGGACAGGCACAAGGCCGTCTTTAGGTATGGGACTTGGAAGGTTCTGCTTTCTCCGTTGAGGAGTTCGTATCCCAGGAATTTGTCCAGGAACAGGTCGGATTTGGCTCTATTGCTGTCGAAAATCGGGGGTGGGAGGCCAATGAGTCCTCCCTTTGTTACGCTCCTGCGGGCGCAAGGGCCAGACGTTGGCGGTTTGAGGTCCGGGTGTGCGTTAAGCAGCACTAGAAGGTCTTTGTTCGAATGGGGGCTGGTCTCCCTACTCAGCGAGCACTTGCAAAGCAAGGCTAAATCGATAGGCAAGTAAATGCGGTCTGTGCAAGGGTCTAAGTTGACGATGAAGTGATCCCCTTCCTCGGAAGGTCCTTGCCAGTAATTCTTGAGTCAAAGTTGGTCCAGTGGCCTTCCCACTTTGTATGCCAATGACCAGAAAGTCGCAAGATTGATTCTAAGTCAGGCTTAAGGCCCAACCATGAATGATATGGGTTTATATACATGTTGCAGTCCGTCTAGGACACTTGGTGAGTCAGGTAAGTAACAATAGCAACGAATGGCCTTAAGGGCTCTTGGGTCGAGTCAGAGTAGCAAGCGAAGGGACAATAATAAGTGCTAGGGATCGAGGTGGTAATGATGAAGTGAGTCACAATAGCTAAGCGAAAGTAAGGTGATGGTAGCTAGTGGAGAAGTTTTATGGAAGGGTAAGTAGGAAGTCCGAGGGGATAAGGAAGTAGTAAGCGAGACAGAAGGGAAGCAGGGAGAAAAGTACGTGGTGGTAAGTCCGAGGGTGCAGATCATAACACCCTTGCTCTGCCCGTTACTTTGGGCTGACTGTGCTGGTGCGACCATTGTGGCCGCGATCGTGTCCATTGGCACCGGTCCCGCTGAAGGGGCTGCCGATATTTGTGCTGGTTCTGGTGCAGTGATAACGTGCTGCCCCGTCTGGTGGTTAGGATCCGCTACATCCCACCACCCTAGTCCTAGGTCGTTTGTAATGTTGACCATGTTGGCTCCTCTGGTATGCCAAGTTCTGTCGTTGTCGTCTTCTAATAGGATAAACCACGCGTGTCCTGTGTGGATCCTTTGTTGTTCGTCGGTGTGTGTATAGCTGTAAAATTCAACGGGGTACCACTTGCTTTCGTGTTTGACCCAGTATCCAAGTTGAGCGACGTCTTTGATCCAAAGAGCTTCCCCTTGTACGCTGTGGGGTAGGTCGTCTCGTTTCCTCTTGGGTGCGGGTACGTAGGTGTTGAGATTCGGTGCAAGTGAGATCGGTAGAGCTGCCAGCGTGTCGGATGTGAAAGCCTGACTTATGTTACGCCCTGCGGTGCGTAAAGGCCAGACGTTGGTGGTTCGGTGTTCGGGTGCTTAAGCACGCTCTACGTTCAGGGGCTGGTCTCCCTACTCAGTGGTTCTGGCTTGGATAGCAGTCCAAGACTTGGTTCAAGAGCCTGACGCACACTGGTGCTGCTCTATCTGACAATGCAAGTAAATGCGGTGTGTCCACGGTCTAATTCGACTACTAGCGGGTGCGCTGTCTAGTATCCCACACAGCTGGGGGTCGGTGTCACGGTCGGTCGTTCGTCGTACCTGCGCAGAGGTAGTAGGTCTTCAAGTAGTCTGAAGGGATCGGTTCATGCTAAGTCACAACGCGGACTTAGGTACAGAGAGAAGAGGGTTCAACTGGGTATTATCCCTGAAGACTACTGCTTGTTGATACAGGTTCAACTAAGTCAGGCTTAAGGCCTAACTGTCTATCGTAGAGGTCTTTTTATAGTAATGAGGCGTGGTCCATGCGCGAGGTAAGGGAACTACAAGACGAGTCTGGAGAACACTGAAGAACGAGTCTGGAAAGTGAAATGAGGTGTCAAGTACATCAATCGTAAGTTTTAAGCGAAGGGATGATAGCTATGAAACGAGGTACTTGAGTATCAATCGTGCTGCGCAGTATATGAGTCAATCGGTATGAGTCACGAGTCTAGTCTGTCACGGGGTCAAGGGGTCATGTGATGGTGAGAAAAGAAAAAGCGGGGTCCGTTCCAGCGGATCGTAACACTCTCCCCCTCTTCGGTCCCTTGGATCTAGTAGGCGAGTGAGGGCTGGAGGCATCTTGACCTCCTTCTCCAGGAAGCTGGATACGGACTCTTTGGATGGTCTCCACCAATCCATCGGCAGATAGATTGGTGGGAGCGGCAGGAAAGGGCTGTAAGGTTTTTTGGATGCGGTCTCGACTTTCCTGCGCTGTTGTTTCCTCCGCTTTGCGTTGGAGATAGGCGTAAGGGCATCGGGGTGTCTTGCCAATGTGTCGGGGCAGGACTGCGCAGAGCCCTCCAGGTCGACACCTGTTATGCGGATCATGGCATTGATCCTCTGTGTGTCCCGCCCCAAGGCTATGATAGTAGCAATTTTCGAGGACTTTTGGCATGTGGGGCAGATGGTACCTCTGTCCCATCCCCATGCTCATTAGCCAATCTCCCCCTTCTCCTGGAGAGATCAACGCTTTTGGGTCTCTGTTGTCGTAGACTTCCCTGATCCTCTCTAGGGTTTGGGCTTCGGTGAGATACCTTTTGGCCTCCCGGATTTCTGACTCAACGTTCCACCTCTTTTGGTCGAGTTCAACCCACTTGTTAGTGAGTGTCTGCGCTTCTTTGCTGAGCCGCTCTTGCTCCAGATCGAGATACTTCTTCTCGATTGCTGAGGCTTGAAGGTGGTATATTTCTGTGAAGATTCCGTTATCATTGATCAGTTCTGCCCCTCTGATCAATGATCGATCTCGGAAGTAATACTCCGGTTGGAACTTCTCTAGGTCTTCCTTGCACTCCCAAGGAAAAATCCTTCGGCTGGGAGCAGGATGGAGACTTTCCCCATACTCTGGTTTTCCCTTCCCCATGGTGCTGAACACCTTGGGATCTCCATTCTGGATTAGGAACTTCTGGTATTTTGCTCCCTTCCATTTATACGTTTCTTCTTGCAGCACTTCTGTTTTGGTGAAACTGCAACTCGGGTTCCACCTGACCCACCCTTCTCCTGGGTAATCGTCTTCTTCTTGGTCCCCTGCGTGACCAACCAGTTCAGGTGTGGCTTTCTGACTGGTGGTGGTGTGTGGTGAAGCTGGGGTAGGGGTGATTTCTTCCTCCAGGGATCGGCTGGTACTGGCAGGTGTCCGAGGTGGGAGACCAGTCTGCCCCTCTGTGAGGGTTGCGCCAGCTCCTCTTGCCCCTTCATCAGGGGATTTGGAGGCAGGCTGGACAGGTTCTTGGAACCCCAAAGCTTCACCTCCGGTGTTACGATCTGCCCCTCGGACTTACCACTACCCGTCCTTTTCCCTTTCTTTGCTCCTATCTCACTTGCTACTTCTTACGCCCTCGGACTACCTACCTACTCTTCCATAAAACTTCCCCGCTAGCTACCATCATTTTACCTTCGCTTAGCTATCGTGACTCATTCCATTGTTACTGCCTTCGGTCCTGATACTTGTTATTGTCTCTTCGCTTACTACTCTGACTCGGCCCAAGAGCCCTTAAGGCCATTTGCTACTATTCTTACTTACCTGACTCACCAAGCGTCCTAGACGGACTGCAACATGTATATAAACTTGTATAACTCACAGTTGGGCCTTAAGCCTGACTTAGAATTAATCTTGCGACTTTCTGGTCATTGGCATACAAAGTGGGAAGGCCACTGGACCGACTTCGACTCTAGAATTACTGGCAAGGACCTTCCAAGGAGGGGGATCACTTCATCGTCAACTTAGACCCTTGCACAGACCGCATTTACTTGCCTATCGATCTAGCCTTGCTTTGCAAGTGCTCGCTGAGTAGGGAGACCAGCCCCCATTCGACTAAAGACCTTCTAGTGCTGCTTAACGCGCACCCGGATTCCAAAACCGCCAACGTCTGGCCCTTGCGCCCGCAGGAGCGTAACATAAGTCAGGCTTTAACCCCACAGACAAGCTGGCCGCACTAGAACTATATCTACCAGAAGACCCAGACACCCCAGTCGCAGTACAAAGAAGAACCAGAGACGACCTACCAGCCCACGTAAAAGGGAAAGCATATTGGGTCCCAAATCCAGGCCACAAAGGCTACTACGCCAAAAGCAAGAACGTAGAAAGAGCTGTTGAATTCTACAACTTCAGACACACCGATAAAGAAGGGGTAACTCAAACAGGAGATCGTTGGTTTGTCCTTGAAGAAGGAGACGACGAAGACCCCAACTGGTACACCAGAAAGAAATACCAACTATCCCCAGGATCAAACGGACTAGGTTGGTGGAGAGAAACCGACAAGGAAGCAGAAGAAGGAAGATTAAAACATACCAACCCAGTTATCAACAAGAAGAACAGTCAGTAACCGACATGGAGACTCAACAAGAAGACAAATTAACACCACAGTCGTAGAACCACCCCCACAACCAATGGACAGACAAACCCAGGGAACGGAGCCCAGTAGGACTGGCACCCCCGATCTTCAATGGAGATAGGGACAAGTCAGAAGAATTTCTGATAGATTCTTGGGCTACGAATCATCAACTGGGACAAAAAGATCTTCCAGGTTCCCTTCACCAAAACAGCACTCTGCCTCTCCTATATCACTGGCCCAAAAGTCGACGCATGGCCAAAAGTAAAAGGATATGGCTCCATGAGGCAGTCAGGACGGGAATACGCAAAATGGAGGACAACTCCCTGTGGGATGACTTTGAAGCAGACTTCAGAACAGCCTTTACCGACACCGATGCCCGTCTCACCGCCCTCCAAAAGTTCCAGGAGCTCAGGATGACTGGAGATGACCTTGACACGTACACTGCCGAATCGAAAGACTCAGAGAGACCGCAGGGTACCGAAGAGATGACATAGGGGCTATAGCCAATTTAAAGACGGTCTACAACCCAAGCTACTCCACCAGATCATCACCCACTGCTCCCCAGCTCCAACCACCTTGGAGGAGTGGAAAAAGAAGGCCAGGGAACGCCAGACGGTGTATAAGGAGCTCAAAAATGCTGGCCTAACCCAAAAACAAATAACAACCGCACAGAAGCACAGAAGAATGGGCAACTATGCGGGCCTTCGGAACTATGTCCCACCTCAGCAGAGAAGCCAGAACGGCCGCCCACAAACCAACTATCAAAGCAAAGGCAACAACCAGGTAGTCCCAATGGATGTAGACGCAGGGCGTATGTTTACACCCCTCTCCGAGCAAGAACGCGCCGAACTGAGCAAGAAAGGCGCGTGCTTCCGCTGCAGACAGCCCGGCCACATCAGCCGCTCTGCCCTCAAAGAAAGCAAGGACAAGGAGGAGAGGAACAACGATCAGAGCAGCAAAGGCAGAGGAACCTCCCAAAGAACAGGAACAGCTGTCCCTCAAAGACACCATTAGCAACATGAACCCAAAAGAGCTATGGGGAATACTGCAGGGCATGGACGAGGAAAAGCGCAGGCCATAGCAGATGGTGCGCAGGATTTTTAAACGGCCCGAAACTAACTGCCATAGTTAGGGCCCTACGCTTAAGAAAGATGTACATAACCAGACACGACTCAGTCAAATTAGTGTTTGATTTATACTCGTTCAAAGGCAAGGCAGAAGAGATTGCTCTTATCGACAGCGGAGCAACAGAAAATTTCATCGATTATAAAACAGTAGCAAGGCTACGACTAGGAACCAAGAAGCTCGAACAAGCAAGGCCGTAAGAAACATCGATGGCACCGAAAATAAAGCAGGAAGCGTTACCAACTACTGCGACCTAATGC